>LGRX02034049.1:0-51213 GCA_001247695.2 Cymbomonas tetramitiformis
CCCAAATATAGTAATACGGAGCCAATCTCAACTCAGCTAGTGGTCGAAACACAAAAGTAAAAGCTCTGCCTGTCCGTTTAGAAATCACGATGAACCAGAAGAATAACCCCCATATGAGTCGCTGCTAGCACCACCAGACTCAGAGTCATAGTGGCCTTCAGAACTGTATGCGGAGTGCTCATCCCCATCCTCGTGAGCACCACCAGAGTCGTGCTCCTCGTGATCGTCGGAATGCTCGTGGGTGTAAGAATGACCAATACCGTCGTCGTCCTCCGAGCCAGCGCCCCCAACAAAAGAGGGTGTGTCTACATTCGAAATGTCGTGTTGCGGAAAAAATTCAGCTTCTGAAGCATCTAAAAGGCCGCCATTAGACCCCGTCTGGAAACCTGTGTCCAGCTCGGTATCTTGTTCCAACTGTGATGAAGAAAAATGCGGAAAGACCAGGGGGCCTCCATACTCCACCTCATAGTCGTCATCAGACTCATCGTAATACCCAAGAGGGTATTCCGATTCATCCTCACTCCCATCATTCTCAAATACTGTGTGGACGTTCTGGGCATCAGATGCAGAACTCACGGAATGAAAACAACGGCGCTCCACACGAACAGGAGGGGCCTGTCGTGGGAGCCTGCGCGAACGGGATGACCCAGTCGCGGGTCTCGTGGTAGTAACCTGCGACGAAACAGAGTTGGTGGAAAGCAACGCCAGCGCATCGCCAACGCCCACATCACAAAGAGATACGGCCGGAGTCAACGAAAGCTCGGACTCAGCACCACCAACTGCTGAGTCCCCTGTAACGACAAGGTTCAAAGTAACCGGTGTGAGATCCGTAGTAGACTGCGGCAAATTTTGAGAGGCACCCCGAAAATGAGCGAGCGCCCTGGCTTGGACTTGGCACAAAGAAAGGAGCTGAGCGCGCTTCAGGAACTCCACTTTGTCCAATCTCTCATCGCAAGAAAACAAAAGGGCTCGAAGCTCCTCATCGGGCAAAACATCTGCGAGAGCCATCGCGGAAGAAAGGATCCGTAAAAGAAAGCGAACTCGCGAAACAAATGCCGAAACCACTCCGCCGTAAATGCCCAAAGCTGCCGATGCGTCCAAGCGAAAGCGAGAATTAAACTTCGAACACCTCAAAAGAGAAGGGTGAGCTCAAAATAAAGATAGAGCGACAACGAAATAAAATTCAACGCTAAATACGAATTACGCGAAGCGTAACTGGGACCATAACCTGCGAGGAACAGCACAGCAGCCTAGGGGAGAACGCTCCCGGCGGATAAAGAACGAACTCAATAATAGATAACATACGGGAATAAATACCCGGACAGACACAAGCAGAGTCACCGAGGATGACATACTGGATATGACACGTGACAGTACGAACATGTCACAGTGCCATATCCCGCATTTGGTGCCTGGTGCACAAGCACCACCAGGCACCACCAGGTCGTGACCAATGGTAAATCGTCGTTGTCGAAGCAGGTGAAGTGCTGATCTGAGCGCGCACATGCGCGCATGCTGGCGCAAAGAAGCCATTCAGCTGCGGCTGTAAAATTCGTAAGGTCAAAGTTTGGGTTTGCGTTCAAAAACGTAAAATCTCGTAAAATCAACCAAATCAGACGATGAAAAGGTCAAATTGTAGTAGAATTCCGCGGGGAAAACGTCGGTGAAGTCAAAATAGGCGTCAGGTAAGCCACTTTTGCTGCAGATCAGATGTTGTCGTCCAGAGGTTGAAGAACACAAAGGAATTGTCGGTTTAGTTGAATTGTGACGCACGTAAAGTGCGTGAAGTGTCGGTAAATGTCGGGAAGTGTCGGTATAGAAATGTCGGGGGTGACCGATGCGAAAGCAAGCCGGCCGTTGTCGGTAAGTTTCGGTATAAAAATGTCGGCAGTAGTGTCGGTAAAAAAATGTCGGAAATAGAATCGCCGGGCGCGAAGCGATCTAGTCAACGAATCACCGAGGCAAAGAATAAGCGTGTAAAGGTCCCATAACCTGATGGAAGGACTAATATATATATATATATCATATATTAGTCGAGCCAAACAGCGGAAACAGTCGGACGCTGCAGAAACGAAGGCTAAGATGAGATAATAAAATACTGTGTGTGTTTTATTATCGGAGGGAACTTCAAGATGGTGACTGCGGACGTGGCACCTCGGGGGAGGGCCCTCCCCCAATAACACATACACACACCCACAACACACACACCACAACACACAAACCGCAACGCCACAACACAACAACCCTCCCACACACACCGCAACCACAACACTACCATCCCGCCCCCCCAATGCACGCCCGCTTGCGGCCTCTCTCTTTTTCTCATTCTTATTCTAGATCATGATCATGTAGGATTTATACGATTGGAGAATTTTGATTTTTCCCCATCTGTACGTTTACGTACCCCTATATAATTTCTTATACTCCCTGTCGCGCCGCTCACGGGAATATATTGGGGAAAAATCTTTAGATTGTCCCCCTCTTTGAAAAAGTCCGTTTTATGACGTCACAAATTTGCGTATAATTTTTTAGAGGTTTGATTTCGCAGAAACCAGCTATTACAGAACGAACATTTCTTTGCGTCACGTATAGTGTAGTAGTTTACAGCCTAGCTTTGCGTGACGCTTTTTGCGTCACGATTTTCAATTTGCGTCGTTGAGATGAAAGCTGCTAACAAAATGTCAATCGTGGATATGTTTTTTTGCGTATAAATTTTTAGAGACTCGCGCTCACGCTCTTTTTATTTAGAGAGTTCATTTCGTTGCGACCAGGTATTCCAAAACGAGCACTGATTTGTGTCACGCTTTTTCTGTCACGCTTTTTGCGCTCACGCTCTTTTTATTTAGAGCCTTCATTTCTGGATTGCCTTGAAAGTGTTTCATACACGTTTTTCTTTTATAATTCAATACGTGACATTGAGATTTATATTAAAATTTAGGCGAGAACAAGGTAATAAATTATATTATTATCGTTATTTGATTGGTCAGAACTTAAAATATTCGATGACGTTCAATTCGTTGCGATCGTTCGGTAATAGCTCGAGGGTCTCCGAGAGACGACGCCTCCCCCTTCTGTCCCCCCCTCCGTTAATCGATCGGAGCGCGCGAGCGCGAGCGGAGCGGGGGCGAAGCCTCCGCGACGCGAAGCGGGAGCAGCGCGCGGTCGGTTGATGTTCGACTTGGACTTCGAACGCCAACGCCATAAGGCGCATGCCATGCCATGCTATGCCATGCAATGCGAATGCCACAGAAGTCAGAACTCCTACTCGCAACGCCACAATCAATTTTGGAAATTGATTTTTCCCCACCTGTACGTTCACGTACCCCCTATATATAATATGATATAATATATAATATTATATATATATATATATATATATATTCATATCCCGAATCTCCTTTTGCCTGGTGAAACGAACAGTCCGAGTCGAGTCGGACGGGAGTGGGGGATCGCGATGGGACATAGAACCTCTGCTCCTTATGATTGTATTTATGATTTGGAACCGGACCAAATTACCTTACCTTACCTTACCTTACTTAATCAGCAAAGCGCGAATCCCAACGGGCGACACAGACGAACTTCCGATCTCACGATCGCCAGACGCTAACGATGACAGTGCCACTGCAGTCGCGTACATTTATCGCGACGCCACCCTCGCGTTATGGCATGGCACGTTGGGAAGCAAAAAGCGAAGCACTGTCGCGCACATGATCCTACGGTCAGATGGCCTAGTGGAGATCTCTTTTTGAGATCGATCCGCCTAGTATTGATATAATTTCGGCTCAGCTCAGCGTTTGTGTCACGTTTCTCGTTTGTGTCACGCGACGATGCGGTGCGGTGCGGTGCGGATACTCGTGAAGGTATCGACTGATTAGACTGATTGATTAATTCAGTCAGTGACATGAGCGACAAAAACCAAATCAGTTCATGTCACCGACTGAATACGATGTCACCAACCGAATACCAATTAATTCAGAAAACTCTCTCACCTCGCCCATCACATATATAAATAATAATTTATTGCGGTGGGGGGCGACGTATATTAATATTACCGCCAGAAGTTAAGGATATATAATTATATATATGATTTATGGTATATATAATTTATATAACATATTTGCTTGAAATTTCTTGGCGCTTCGCGATAAAGAGGGGGGGGGGAGGTGTGGGGGGTTCTTGGGGTAGTGGGGTAGCGGGGGAAGCGTTTCGTGGGGGGTTCACGAGGTGGAAGCGTTGGGGGGGTATTGGGAGGAGGGAGCCACCGCTGCCCCATTCCTCCTGGCTCCCCCCTCCCCCAATACCCCCCACCTCCCACCCCCTCTTTATCGCGAAGCGCCAAGAAATTTCAAGCAAATATGTTATATAAATTATATATACCATAAATCATATATATAATTATATATCCTTAACTTCTGGCGGTAATATTAATATACGTCGCCCCCCACCGCAATAAATTATTATTTATATATGTGATGGGCGAGGTGAGAGAGTTTTCTGAATTAATTGGTATTCGGTTGGTGACATCGTATTCAGTCGGTGACATGAACTGATTTGGTTTTTGTCGCTCATGTCACTGACTGAATTAATCAATCAGTCTAATCAGTCGATACCTTCACGAGTATGCGGTGCGGTGTCCGCCCGTATCTCTACCCCGTGACACACGACAGTATCCGCTATTGTGATACCCGTAGTATTGTGATGTTCGTGTTGTGAATAATAAAGTTATTATTGTTACCGTATTTATAGGGGGGTTCCCTTCGCTGCCTTTCGTTTGCCCAACAAGCACCTCCCACGCAAGCACACAACATCATAAGGTGGTGGGATTTTCTTTGAGTTTTCGGAAGCAACCAGTTTAAAATTAATATATATTCAAATCCGGGGCATTATACGTCCAGAGGAATGACCAATAGCGCTGAGTTCTCTGCCTTCTGGGCGCAATCTATAGATCGCGAGTTCAGGTGAGAAATCGTCCCCCTTGTGCCCGGGACCGGCAGAACCACCGTCTTGGTTTCCTGCAAGTTTCTGCGAGGCCTTATCTCGGTCATATACCTGGCACTTGATGCGTTTATTTGTTAACGCGAAAGATCTTCGTCTTGTGTCGACGCTCGGATGTACAGGGCATAGCACTATTGGTCCAAGCATGACTGCATCGAGGCTCTCGCGGGGGAGGTCTAACTATCCATAAGTGACGTATCGAGACAACAGATTTTGAACTTGGTATTCAATTATGTCTTGTCGATACGAGCCTTATATATAGCCAGGCATCCAAATTGCCTCCGTCACGCGAAGACCCGGGGGCGTCCGCATCGTGTCGGGCTCCAGCCACCCATCGGTGGAGACAAATGCAGCGGCGACCAAATTCGAAGAATTAAGATAGCTTCAATATTAATCTCGGCCGAAGGCTTATAGGTTGTCGTGTTGCTGTTATCTCGGTTAGGGGAGACGAGCGCCGCTGTTGCGATACGGTTTCGCTTTAATCGGGCCCGAGCAACGCTCGCACTTGCGTTCGATATGAAACACGCAACCAAATAATCTCTAGGACTATCATATTCGCTGAAAATCGTGACTTGTTTTGCGCACTTTGGCGATGCGCTTTCTGCAGAATTAAAAAACAGTGGCATGACAAGCGCGAACTGAACGGACAACCAACCGACGGCTTTCTGAAACCCGAGCCGGCCGAAAGCAAGAGCGCTCTGAACGAAGGGAACATACTGGCCGAGGTGAGTGGCGACACCTTCTAAACCGTTATCTGCTTACAGTACAACTTACAGTCAGCTATGCGTGTGGCTCACGCAGTCAAAACGTTTGTGCGCTTTCATGTATGGCTGCATATATTGGGTGAGCCTCGCCGACGAGGCAGGCTTTACCGGCCTTTCATGTATGACTGCATATATTGGGCGAGCCTCGCCGACGAGGCAGGCTTTACCGGCCTTTCATGTATGGCTGCATATATTGGGTGAGCCTCGCCGACGAGGCAGGCTTTACCGGCCTTTCATGTATGGCTGCATATATGTTTGCATATAAACATAAACATGTCGCGTCGAGAATTTAAGAATCGCGGCAACAAGTTTCATGGCCATAGGGTCTTCCAGCGCGAAATCACGAACGGAGCCTGGCCTGCCTCTTTTGGCGTCAACGGTGAGTGCCAGCTGCCAGGAGTCTCCTCCACGTAGGACTTTATTCGATAATAGCTTCTTCAGCCGCCGGGCTCGGCGGTGAGCCATCTTCCCGTCTACGGCGTCCGGTGTCCTACGGCAACCTGAGGTGTAGAATGCCATTGCTCATGGTGGTGTTACTAACGTTGGTGTGGGCTGGCCTGTCCAGGAGAAGCGCATCCACCCGCAGGATCTCGCCCTGCCGAAGATCCCGCTGGTGCCCTATAAGCTGAAGGCCGCGAATCCACGTCACCGAGAAGGTGCAGGAGGAGCATACCGGCACAAGGCCGACCTCGCCCACAAAAGTGACCTCTCTTTTCACACCGGCGGGCCGTATAAAAAAGACCTGTCAACACTGCCTCGCCATGCGCCACTGCTCAACACCAGGTGCGTCAGGCGCAACGGCTTTAAGCTGACCTTGACACTGCGGTTCGGAGGGCAGTGCACTGGGCACTGATGATATGGGCCTTTAGGTGCACTGGGCACTGATGATATGGGCCTTTAGCGCCCAAGTGTGAGAATTTGAGCAGCACCGTCTTCTTGACGCCGGGTCTAGCCATTCAATTGATAATTGAGAACGTGATTCTACTCAGAATTCTTTGACCCGTTGCCGTTGCCGGGGTGGTCGACGCCCGAGCTCAGACTGCGGTCTTAGGCTTTCAAGGGGATCTCTCTACATCTTGGTTTTTGGCTTCTGCCTTTCTCACGTCATGGCTGCCTGAAATTGATGGTGGTGTAAAGCTCCTTCCATATCCATTGCCAAGGCAGGGATGCTCATACCACAAGATCAAAGAGTGTGAAATCTGCTCACACAAGTCGGAGAGCAGGAAAGTATATTCCGGGGCCGTTGCTTCTATTGACTCTGCACTCGTCCGGTGGGCCATCAGGCACCACGCCTTCCCCACACCGTTGTGCCCCGTCAGCGACTAGCCCGCTGAGCTCTGCCAGGTGAGCACCTCCGCAGTTATCGACTCGCAGTGTTATCACCGTCTTGACACCTGTGACATGCATAAGGGGCTCGAGCACACATATGAGGCTAGCGGGATTCCACAAGGAGGAGTGGAAGGCCCTTCCGAGCTCCGTTTCAGGGTAATATATGGTGGTCATCTCGCCGACTCGCCAAGTGGCGTGTGCCATTCACGGGCACTTAAGTGAGACCACCGCCTCATATTGCGTCAACTTGTCACAGCTGAGCGTCATGTTAGTTGCTGCGCCGTCCCTCACTCTCAGCCTATCATGACCATAGCTGATCTGCACAAAACCTTCATGGCCTGTCAATACCCGAGCTGGTGAGAATGGCCACTGCTAATGTTACTAGAAGTTGCGAGGGAAGCGAGCTGTGTTCTTCACTCACTGTGCTTCTTGCTTCTGCAGGCTCACCTATATCACCGAGGAGGTGACCTCTTGTTGGATGTGTGGAATAACTTGCACTCGACGCTGTCACCGAATTACAGAGCAAATGCCCCGATGCATATTGCTCCGTGGAAATCACATGACCAAATCTACACAATACTGGGACTGTCGTTGACCTTTTGATTGAGAAACTTGCGAAATCAAACCATTTGACGGTACTATATTGTGTGATATGGAGGACAATATAATATGATTTCGGGTATTGGATAGAGTGAGCAATTCATTTCAATCATCGAACGGACAAACCGTACTACTACCTCAATCATCATCCTCCGAGCTTTTGGCTTGAGCGCCGGCTATGTTTGGTATGGTCAGGGGACTGGTGTTTGAGGCTCTATTATTCCATATTCTTCCCCATTCAGTAGCTGTGTCAACAGTTCCTGATGATCACATTCTTTGTTTGTCACAACTGCGTACTTTGGCTTTTACCAGTATAATCTTTCCATGCGGGACCGACAGTGCGGCCTTGGATGGATCCTCAGCGGCCGCGCACATTCTCTTTTTTCCTAGGTGTTTGTGGAATCCTGTCAGCGCCCCGCCCGGTTCCTAGATGCTTCTCTCATGCATAACTCTTCTCTCCCAATCGTGCTTCCTATCACCCGTAACCCAAGCAACTGCTCTCCCCAAGCCCCTCCCCTGCAAGCATTGAGCAATTCCGTGCCCAAGGTATCAGGTACAAGTGTGCCCGCGTCTGATGAGTGATTGCATGCATCCTCCATCCTCCATCTTCCAAGCATCCTCCATTATCCATCCATTAGTTTACACTCATCGATCAACAAGTTCCAATCAACGAAAATATGAAGCCACCGGGGGGCATGGCAGCAGGAACGCTCACTCCGAAACTCGGGTTCAGCACGCCCTAGCTTAGATTGGCGTATGTCGCGCAGACGCACGTGTTCCAGGTATCGTGTGCGTGTGATAGCTCTGGTTTGCTCAATCTCTTTCTTCGCGCACTCACCCCTCCTCTCCCACTAGTCTCTCCCCTGGTTATCTCCCCCTTATTCGTCTGAATAAAAAGATTCCTTTGCGGCCCCTGCAAACGGGCAGACATGTCCCCCGGGTTGGGTAGATTCCATCTATCTTGAGTGCAGCTGAAAAGTTCCTAGGTGCTTCTCTCACCCACTGGGAGGGTGGTGGGTAGTGAGATATACTCAAACAGTGCACTTGCGTGGGTACAAACAAGTGGCTCGGTATCGGAATATATTGTAGAAGTCAATAAGTGAGATACTCTTAGGGTTCTAACCGTCCCCGAGTCTGACCTTAACTCCGAACGGAAAGTGACAGGCTGTGACACATGTCACTACGGGCTAGAACAGACCAGGAGTCTGACAGGGACATACAGCGGGACTCCCGGGAGGGCTGCCGGTCAGATCTCGGCACACCACCTCTGTACTAGCAGAGGGGATACAGAGTCACAGCTCGAAAGAAATGTCAGGACTCCAGAGAGTCTGCAAGATAATCAAACTGTGCAATTATGATAACACATCCATGGTTCGCTAAGTGGATGCCAGGCACGTGCACCCGGCTCCTACAAGTCAAATCCAAAGCAAGAAAACTACTGCAGGAACAGCAAACCAGATCAACTTTAGCCAACAGAGTCAACGGTCAGAGTAGCTTGAAGACGCCCATGCCGTTGAATAATCGGACCGATCGGAATATTATTATTTTGGAATAGAAACGAAAGTGACAATCCTAGAATAGAAAATTAAAATTATATTTTTAAAATGCAGACTGAAAATTTTATACCGTCCCTCGAAAAATTATTATAACAATAATGCCAAAGGGATATATGTATATCGGGAAATATTGGGGAAATGCGGAAAAAGAGCAAAAAAACGCGAAAGCGCTTCCAGCGAAAGCCTGTGGTCTCTATGACCAATAAATACAAGTCGTGTGGGAATCCTTTTTTCCCAGCCAATAATCTGGCCGCGATGTAGTGAATATACCAAAGGTTTATATTCACTAAAATAGTTGTTGGTGAAATTCAATTTTTATATTTTCCATTCGCATATCCGTGGTATGATGACGTGTCTAGCCTCCGTCACCGTGCTCACGTCGAACAAGACATAATCCGCTCACCTGTTCTCGCTCAGACCTTCACCTCAAGCTGCTGGGCAGTGACTTACAGACCCGTGAGTCACTGTCCAGCAGCTTGATGTAGAGGTCTGAGCAATACACCGCAAGCATCGAAACTTTGCATACTTATTTTTAGGTGTGTTAGGAACAACATGTTTTTGCGCGCGCGAGATCCGTGCATAATCTGGGATCTGGAACGCCGCGCAAGGGAGGGGGTCATTGGGCACGCATCGAGTGAACGGCTCGACATACGCACCGCATGAAAGCACAATGCATAGCACAAGCGTACCACACATATCATATTCGCATAACGAACACGTTTTGAGCATTTGACAGCGCGCTGCCAGCCCTAGCAAAGACGCGGATGTCAACCGCGTCCACGTTTCCGCTAGGGTTTCGTCCCTCACCTGCGCGCTCGCTTGCAAGCAAGTATGCGCTGCGGATGAGGGAACGGCTTACCAAAATGTTATCTCATATGTGTTATATTGTCGCGAACTTATGCACGACGTGTCCATACGAAGCACGACTACCTAGTCCTACTACCAAACAGTCTTACTTATTGTCAGTATCCCTATAACACCAGCTCGGTACTATATACATTGTCTTATGTCACTGTGCAGTAAACCTCTTACTGTAACCACACAAAAGTTCAAATTTTTTGATAACTGCTTTTAGCTTCCTGTGCAAGCTCTTTTTCTCAACATGTAAAAGACTGCAGAATGCAGTTCTGACGCCAATATTCAAGCACAACTCCGCAGAATGCACAACTTCACAAGCAAAAGAATACCATATATCATAAATTGCTATATCATAACACTGCTGTTTACGCGGTCTGAGCAAGCACTTCCTTTTTTTGGAACTCACTGTTACGAAGGCAAAACAAAAATGAGCGTCTGCCTCACTCTGCTACGCCGCCCTACATATTACAGTTGCTACCTCCAAATAAGATGTAACACCCATCCGTACTTCCGTACCCTGTCACTGCTGTATTGGATGGCCTTGCACTTGATGTCCTGCGCACCGATGGTGTTGTGACCAATTCGGTAGCCCAAGCAAGAAGTCCACGGTGGCTGCCCCGAAGGTTGATTTGCCTGAGTGCAGTCGGATCCCTGCGTCCCCCAAGGTGCGAAGCACGGCCTCTACATCCTTGATGTGCTGCTCAGCGGTGTCTGAGTATATGCACACGTCGTCAACGTACGCCACCGTGCAATGTTGCAGGTGACGCAGCTCGTAGTCCATAATCCTGATGAATGCGGCGGTCGCTCCAGCTGCTCCAAATGACATGGAAGCGTAACGATAGAGCTGATTGCCCCACCAGAACGCCGTCTTGTCCCTGTCCTCTTCGGTGGTCATGGGAATCTGGTGAAAGGCCTTGGTCGCGTCCAGGGTTGTCTTGAACTTGGCCTTGGCCACGCGCTGATAGAGCTCCTCTGGTCTGTGTGGCAGCGTGTTATCCTTCAGCGACAACCGGTTCGTGTTCCGGAGGTCGACACAGAAGCGTGTAGAAGTCCACTGTCCAGTCTCATGGTCTTTCTTCCCTGCGACCACCACGTTGCTGGCGTGTCGACAGTGTTGTGAAGCTGGCTCGATGAAGCCGTACTCCAATAGCTCCTTGCAGTGCAGGTCGATGATCTCCTGCTCTCCCGGGCTGTACTTCCTCGGTCGCTGGTAAGCCACCTTGGTCTCGTCCTTGAACGGGATGGCGAAAGTCGCATGCGCTGCCCCTCCATGGTAGCCCTTGATTTCCTGCGGCCTGTTGGCGAAGCAATAGCTGCACCTTCTCACCACGTTGCGCACCTCTTCCCAGTTCTCCTCGGTGAACTCAGGGTGTCCTCCAAAGGTGGCATTGAGCTCCGTGTCCAACCACGCGGCCTCGTCCTTGGTGACTCTCGTGGTCCCCCCCCGGCTGTAGTGTGTCCAGCACTGTGTGTGGGAGTACCTCGTCTCGCTCCGCCACCATAGCCTCCCACCCAGTGTCCCACTGGCGCGAGGACCTCTGGTCGTCCCAGGTGGTTCTGGGGGAACTTCGCAACCGGTCAGGCGCAACCGGACCCATGGCAGGCAGACCCCGCAACCCTCCTGGAGCCACGGCGGCCACCCAGGCGGCAGCAGCAAGCAGCAACACAAGTTTTAAAATTCTGCTGGCTCCCAAAGGTTTAGCTGGAGAGTGCAGGGTCAGTATGCAAGTCAGCATCCTCCACCCCCCGTGCATACGGCCCAAGCCTCCGCCCGCGCTGACGAAGATCACAAGTGCCAAGACCAACGCTACGTAGGCGAAATGGGTCACCCGGTAGAAAGTGACTGTGCGCTGCAGGCGCTGAAGTCGGGCTGCAAAGCGTGGCTTCAGCACGCGGCGCGGGATGGCCGCCAGTGTGGCTGGACCCGCCGCAGAGACCCGCTGCGCTACCGCAAGCGTGCGACTCACTTGAGTTTGGAGCGCGGTGAGCCCACGCTCTCCGCACGTCATGCGGGCGCCCAGCAACCCATGCCTGCCAACGTGGATGGCCACCACCAAGACGTGCCCCAGTGGAACGACTGCCACTCCGAAGTGCATGGCGAAAACGACGAGCCCAAGCCGGAGCAAAGGTACGTACCACAGCCCGCGCCGGGCATGGTGAAACCCAGCAACCTGCCAGGCCACAATGCACAGCAGCAGCGAATGCCTTATCAACTCCAATAGTGCGTGAAGATGTAGGCTGCGATGTGTCCACCGTTGATGCGGCGCTGTATGCATAGCCCACAATGTGCGTGCCACGGCTCTGCGAGCCAGGCTGGAATGACACACCCAGAGCGCTGCCATTCCCCCAAGGCACCTCATGACCTCCAGGGCCGCCCATATTGCTATCACTGCCAAGCGAGGCAGCTGCGGCCATTGCAAGCGCAGGAGTGCCCCCGTGAGGAGGAAGCACGTCTGCATGTGCCTTGCCCACCATCTTGTGGTGGGCTGTGCACCCGGCCCAATGCCGGGGCTACTGCTCAGTAGTGGGCTCGCCGGGCTGCAGCGGGCCCGTGCCCGACTGAAAAGGCTGCAGCACTGCATCCCTCCTCCTCTCATCCATCATCTCGTCGTGCCTCGGTCGCGCACCCGCTGTACGGGCTGCTCCCTGGCCCGTGCGCCCGTTGCGAGCGGCCCCAGGACGCTGGATTTCCTCTTTCATTGGGGCTCGGAGACCTCCTCCTGCGCTGGCCGCTCCGCGGGGACGAGGAGTGTTGGTGTGCTGGCCCAGGGGTCGAGCTAGTGCGATGTCCGTCACGTTGACTTTCACTCTGTGTACTGGTGCCCGCGATGTGAACATTCTCCTGCACCGGGCTACTGGGCCTCGCGGGGTCAAGTGCCTGTGGTGACCTGTCTGATGCGACTTCCTGGCCCTGCGCGTCTGAAGGGCACACTTCAGTCTCCTGATTGCAGATGGAAGCTGTGGGGGAACCCAGGTCTATGACTGTACGGTGCTCGGGCCGCTGGACAAAGTTGACCTCCAAGCCTCTGGAATGCAATCCTCTGAACGTGTTGCCGGCGACGACCTCATTCGCTGGCTGTGGGTGCGTGCCATGGCGACCATCGGGACTGGCGTCGCCGGAGGTGCTCTGCCCCATTCTCACGGAGGGACATGATCGGTCCTGCATCTCCCTCAAGGTCTCTTCGTGTCTCCTGATGATCTCAGTCCTTTCCGCGATACTGACGTCAAACCGCGCGATTGCGGCGCGAAGCAAACCTGCTGCTGTGTCGTCACCCCCCACGCTGTACACTACGTCATGCCTCTCCGAAGCAGAGTGCTCTAACGGTGGCGACGGTGTCGGCGTGCGGTGCGGGTCGGGAACCGTGTGATCACCACATGCAAGGTTGGGCGAGCGCCCCGAGGCGCTGTCAACCTCCTCATCGCCTCCCTCCTGTCTGTGAAGGGAGTCGTCGTCTTCTCCAGATTGGTCTGGGATGGGCGATGATGGTGCCCCCGAGGTCGTTGGAGTAATCCCCTCTGCGGTTGTATCCACGTTGTTCAGGAACTCACCACGCACTGGGCGCGCAACTCAGTTCCTCGCGTTTCCTCGGCTCGCATCGCAGGCCCCACGAGAGCTGCGAGTGCAGACAGAGGAGCCCTGTGCATCACTGCCGACCTGTCCCATGTCACCCAACAGCACTGCTCAAACTTGCGCGTCCTAAAGGAGAGGTACTTCAAGGTGAACACGGCGCCGTAGGATCCCCGTGCGTGATAGTAGCTATGCTCCTCACAGAGGTAGTACACGGCCTTGGAACGAGGAGTGGCTCTCGTCTTGAGGACTCGCAGGGTGCCTTGCTGCGGACCATCGACCAGGTGGCTCTTGGCTATCTTCACCAGGTCCTCACCCGTGCCGAGGTCCGCCACGTGCATCCGAATGGTGCCCAGGAGTCCACCAGTACAGCCGACTGACTGCCCCCCCAGCGGCAAGTACAGTAGAAACTTTTTCATTGTTTTTCATGCAAGTGAAAAACTAATTGAAATGTAAAACTTTTTGGGACACATCAATCATATATTTTTGAAATTTATCCTTATCTTTATCTTTGAGCTCCGCCATTTCAATCATTTAGATTCGAATTATTATTATCTTTGCAAGCCTTGAAATGCGGTTACCGCGTTAAATATTGTGGTGTTTGTTTGTCTTGATCGGCCCTTGTGCGGATAAAACAAACTGCCTCATCGGCAACTCTATCACGATCAGATCTAAAATTGGTCGATCTAATCGTTATAGAATTATTAGTCGATAGCGGCCCCGAAATTCCTGCATTGATATCTTGGAGTTACTAAAACGTGCTTGATTTTTTAAGCATCACCGCCGATGTAACGGCGTGTCTGCGCTCAGGTGGATTTGCCTAGGCCCACCTTGAGCACGGCGTGGGGCCCTATACGGCTCTAATCGGTAAAAACGGACGTCGTCATCGGATTCAGCATGGTCGAAAATGGTTAGGAACATACCCACCTTGTCGGGACCCTGTCGGTACATCACGCCTTAGCGGGGGATAGCGAAACGCGCGTGCCTAGCCGGAGCCCGCGCACGGAGCCGTATATGCGTGTAAGATAGTTCGAAAATAGCGCTTGCAGCAATCTTTTAGCGTGTACCGAGTTTGTTTTTCGATTTACCATTTTTTGCCCAGCCACGTCCGTCCGAGGCGCAGAATTAAATGCGCACTTTATCTCTACGTTTACCAGCTGTGAAAAGACGAGATCCAATATTTAATTTTTGGCTTATCTTTTATCTTTTCACGCCTACCTGTCATATTTCAATAATTCATTCGAAATTTATCTTTACAGCGATTCTTTAAAGAAATTCATTATATAATTAAAAAAGTAATAGAGTTTCTACTGTACTCACCCCTCTATCCCACTGCCGCAGAGGAGGCGTAGCGGTGCATCAGCTTGCTGCTGAGCTCGCATGTGTGCAGTCCCTTTCCACGTTCCGCATAGGGCTTTCCCAGCTGGAACTGCATATTACCCTTGAAGCACCGGTAGGGGACGAGGAAGACAGTCTGTCCGTCTAGTTCTGCGAACTCTGCGATCTGACTCGGGTTTAGCCAAGTGGACTCCCGAGTGGTGTTCTCGCTGTTGGTGTCCGACTCAGGTTCGTAGGTGCCCTGGAACACCGACGGCTGATACTCCCGGCTCTGAGGGTCAAAGTCCCCATTGGGCCACGTCTGATGCCTCAGCCGCAGCGGGGCTGTTGCTGGTGGCGGTATAGAACCAGATGGCCCTGCACTGTCCCCCCTCAGTGTCTTGCCTGTGGAAGCTGGTGGTGGAAGCGCTGATGCATGGCCAGATGGCCCCGCGTCATCCCTCCTGACGGTCTTGTGCTTGGGGGCTGGCGGCCGAGGTGGCGGCGCTCGTCTAGCTCCGTAGGTGTCGAGCTCGTCACGTGCTTCACCTTCTGTCTTACATGCGGAGAGCATCACTCTGCCCTCTCCCAAGTGCAGGAACTCCTGGGCGGCGGCGTTGGTGTTGAACACCTCACCATCTCCCCCTTCTCCATCCGTCACCGGGTAGAACTTTTCCACCTTGCACGTCACATATGTCAGTGTCAACAACGGAATGGCTTGCCTACCAGCCACCACCTCGTCGTACTTCACCTTCAAGCGCGCTCGGAGGTTGGCAATGTCCACCTTCTGGACGTACTTCAGGGGCTGGTACCGCCAGCACCGGTCCTTCTCGTAGTGGAAACGCAGCTGGAACTCGCCAGTCACCCTGCCCATGGGGCTCATGCTGACGCTGCCAGCCATGGTGTGGCGCACCATCATTTCCATAAGCTCCCATTGCACGCGAGTCTTCTCGCTGAGCACGCAGAACTGGTGCACCCTTATGTTCCACATGAGGGTGCCAGTGACGACTCCCGTGGGGTACACTTGTTGCGCGCTGAGGGCCTCCTGGACGTCCGCCATGGTGTACCGCCCGGCGTCTCGATGGACTTGGCAGTCAGGAAGCGCAACCTGGTCGTTATCCTTCCTCCACCTCGCGCGCGTGACCCAGGTATCTGAGGCCACCTTGGTTTCCTTGTTACCCCACTTCGACTTTTTCGCGGGGACGCACGATTAAATGCAGATATTACTACATTTTCAGTGCACGGTTCAGATGAATGAGATTATGGTTCCGAATTTCGCCCGTCTAATGAATCACGTAATGTATCCCAGACGTGAATGATGTTGCGCCACATCGGCTATAGAGTTGGACGTTGGACCTTTCCAGGCTCGTATGACCAGTAATAATCACGAAAAGAGAATATTTAAGGGGGGCTTAATGCGGCGGGCTCTCGTACTTAACACATGATGGGTTTTCGAGCGATTTCAGCCGTGAAAAATATTTTAATCGAACTGCCATATTCATCTGCGCTGGATTTCTCTTGCCATGTCAGTTGTGTCGGGAAAACGGTAGTTCCCAAATATAAATTATATGTGCCCGGAGGCACAGCGTGAGCCGATATGTCTATGCGTCCGTATGTGTGTCATCGGGGGTAATCTGGGATTGGCACGATGACAGTGAGATTGGGCTTGAAATCACGATGAGAATGAATACCAGATGTCCGGGGTATGACAGTATGACACTATGACACTATGACAGTATGACAGTATGACACTATAGTAGTATGACAGTACTGTGGGGGGTGTCATCGTGGAACTCAGTCAGACCCTCGAAGAATGGTCAGATTCGCATCGGGGTTGAAAAGACAATGAAATCGAATATCAGATATTAAGGTTATGACAGTATGACAGTATGACGCTATGACAGTATGACAGTATGACAGTACAGTAGTATGACAGTACTGTGGGGCAGTCATCGTGTCAGCCTGTTGGCATAACATCTGAATCGAGAATGACGAATCGGAATTAGAAATGAGATCGGATCGGGAACTGAACGTTGAGCCGAAGTGTGACATCGGCTCTCGAGTGGTTGACCCTGCAACCTGAGTGACGAGTGAATAAGTAGAGCACTTGAGAAGTGTTTAGCCTTCAGAACTCGGAACCGAATTATCGTTTGTACCTCAATCTGGCCCTGATCCAGTATATTATAAAAATCCGAATTGTGTACCTTTGCACGTTCAATCAAAAACATATCTCCGAGCATCTGTCGTCGTGCCCCTGGCACATTTGGTATCAGCGTGCTGCGATTTCGCCTCTGCGCAACTCGCCCACGGGCCTTTTGTAACTTCCGTTGTAATACAGGGGGAGAGCTGCACTTCCGGCTATCTGGGCGCAATTTTAGCCTCCGTAAGTACATTTTTTTTCGTATACAACGGCCGTATCCTTTGGAAAACATCTCCAAAACTTCATATTTTCGCCCCTTAACACTGGGGGCCCAACCAGGCTCAAAAAAGTCAGCATTCGTTTTCCGATCTTAACTTCCAAGTCTGCCCCAGGCTACAAACAACCGTCAGGGAGCACCCTAAAGGGTTTCCCCGGTTTATAGTAGCCAGGAAAACCTCATAGCCCACTTTCTAGAGCCTTAAAAAGGCGAAAAACAGCCAAAAACAGCCCAAAATAGCCGTTTTAGCCCGTTTTCAGCCTACCCCGAAACCTTCCACAGTAGCCCCCACCACCAAAAACTCCTTCCCCAGACCCCATAGGACACCCTAGAACCCCCCAATACCGCCCTCACGGCCACCAGCAGCTGGGAAAGCCCCTCAAAACAGCTCTTTTAGTGGCTTCTGGACAGTTTCTGGACAGTTTCTGGACACCTCTGGTTTACCCTCTGGCTGGAATATTTTGGGAGTGTACGAAGTCCGGTTACCTTCTGGGACCTTGCTGAGCTTTCTGGTTGCAGTTCCTTGACCCCTGCCTGCATACATAGGCACTTGAAATCTGTGTCGCGGAGCCCTGGCGAAATTCTGAGTTCGCCGGTGTATGGCAGTACCCCCTTCGCCAGAAGAATACAGAAGAGCGTGGTGGAAGCAAGGACCCATCAAGTGGGTATTCCCTCCAGACCCCACCTACCCACCAGCAGGCGCCTTCTGGCAGAGCGGTCCTTGGAGCGGTCCTCCTTCACCCTCTTCCTCTGACGACGAGGAGGAGAACTGAGCGCCTGGATATAGTCACGCTGGCTATCCCACCAGTACACTACGACCACGCGTGGCATCTCCAGGCAATACAAGTGATCGACGCCCCCCCTTGGGTCCTCCTTGGCGCTGATTGGGTTCCCCCATCTCCACCTGGAAGTCCCGCCCCTTCGCCTCCAGCGAGCGACATCGAAGAGGACGAGACTAATTAAATAACAAAAGGCGAGCACTCACCACTTTGCTCACCTGTGGCTATTGCCACACCCAGTCCTTGATCTCCACCAGCTCAGCAATCAGGATGTCACAGCAGACATCAGAGGCATTTCCCAGCATGAGTGTCAGCGCAGAGCAGCTACACCACACTCTGTTCTCTCCCATAACCTTCCCATCGCCCACCGCATATGCTTCCGCTCACCCCATTCCACATCCAGGCACCACCATGCCCTACACAGCGGTGCCCCGCCCTTATACTATGCCGGATGGCACCCCCGCACAGGCTGTATGGAACGGCGTCAATTGGGTATTGCCCCAATCAGCGCCCCTCGCTGGGGGAGTATCACCAGTGCCGTTCACACTGGGAACCCATCACCCCGTGGGCGCATATCCCACACCGTTCCAACAACAGCTACAGCAGCAGCAGCAGTGGCTCGCGTACCAGCAGCAGCAACAGCAGTGGCTTCAACAGCAGCCACTGGAACCGATGCAGCAGCAGTTACAGCAGCAGCAGTTACAGCAGCAGCAGCTACAGCAGCAACAGCAGCAGCAGCAGCAGCAGCAACAGCAACCGCAGCCGCCACAACTGCCGCAACATCGACCACAGCAGCCCCATCAGCTGGCACCAGCCACCTCCGCGCTTCATGACTCAGGCGCGGATCCCTCATCGCTGCAGCACTTCATCAGCATCGGCGCCGCGGCCCTGCCGGACCCTCTGCAGGTACCCCTTGACAGCGGGGTTCAGCAGAACGTCTTGGGCGGTACCCAGCTCTTGGTGCGTCACCTTCCCGCGGTGGCGACAACCTCAGAGACTCGCCGGCGTCGGCGTTCCCGAAGGGCATCTTCGGGCCCTGCGACACATGGCAAGCATCTCCCAGGTCCAAGCCACGCACCTGATCACTCTGACCCCGACTCTGGCACGGACATCAGCCGCACCAGCACGGGGACCAGAGGCAGCCGAAGCACGCAGGCACGAGCTGAGCGCAGGCGGAGGGCCGCCCACAGGTCCGGCTCTGACTCGGACGCGAGCAGCCGAAGTGAACACATTCGCAGAGAAGTCCTAGCGGCAGTACAGGCCCTGGACATCTCCGCGGTGCTCTCGAGAGGACTCGCGCTGCCTGGTGCGACGACATCGGCAGGAGCCTCCCCACCAGGCGACCCTCAGGGCAGCGCACAGGGCCTGACGGCGGACCATCTACACGAGGCAGACGCTGTCGCCAGCGTAACCCCTCCAGTGCCTCAGACCGCCGCTGAGACCGCTCCCGCCGAACCTCCCACTCAGGGCCGGCCAAATCCCCATAACATGATGGTGGCCCGCCGGCGGCAGTCGATGGAGACGGTGGTGCACGGCGGTGGCAATCCCGACTCAGAGCCCAGAGACTCCAGTCCAAGCGACTCGCCACCAGGCCCCCCTAGTGATCCACCTCAGGATCCCCCTGACGATCCCGCACCAGAGCCCTCCTACCCTCAGTACCCAGAGGTCAGAGCCCTCTTCGTCACCCACGATGGTGGGTCATTGTGGGTGCACCAGTCAGCTGGGGTGCGAGGCGCGGCAACCGTCTCCCTACCATGGGACGAACGCCGCCGGGCTGGGGTGCAGGGCGACGCCATCTTGTTCAGGATCATGCACCTGCTGGGAGCGCCGCTGACTGCATATGCGCGCATGGGGGGCCGGCTACACCATGCACCCCTACCCCTTACCAACCCTCGTGTGGAGACCTGGGTCCTCATGGTCGACCGCGAGGTCATGGATATGGCAATGGGGGACCCAGCCGCGGCCAATGTGCGGTCTACCAGCATGGGGCAGCCAGTATGGGAGTGGATCCCTGCTACTGCGCGGGAGTCGGAGATGCAGAACTTCGATCAGGACGGGCTCGCCGCGTGGTCGGAGGTCAGCAACTCCGATTGGTACCGGAGCATGAGCGTGGTGGCCGCACAACCATCCACACCCCTGCCCTTCCATACACCTCTTCCACTCCCCGCACCACCGTCAGCCCCTACATTACCGCCCACTCCGACCGCAGTCCCCACAAATCCCGCGCCTGCGCCTCCGCCCGCGCATGCCCCGGGACCATCACCTCCTGCCCGTTTTCCCCATTCCGCCGTCGCAAACCCCGTTCACTCTGCCGCTGCCGTGAACCCCGTTCACTCTGCCGCCGCTGCAAACCCCGTGCTCTCTCCCAGCGCCACCCCCTTTGTTCCAGGCATCGTCCGTCTGCCGCAGGGCACTAACCTGCGAGCATCTCCAGACGAGGTCCGCCTGGAGCACAAGACCAAAGAGATGGTGCTAAAGCTGGTCAAGAGCGTCACCAGGTTCCCCCGCTCCGCGTCCGACACAAAATCGGCCGACAAGGAGGGCCTCCTGACGCAGTTGGAGCACTACTCCCACATGGTGCGGAAGGTATTCCAGGAGGCCATCGTGATCGAAGCACTGACCACTCCCAGTTGTACGCCATCAGTATCAGAGTACCAGGCGAGAGTGTCAAGCCTTCTTTGGAGCTTCAAGGAGTACACTCTTCAAGACCAGCAGAGAAAGTTCTTGGAGCGCGCGGCGGGGACCTTTGGGTCCGAGCAAGCTTGGCACCAACGCTACGGGGACCTGGACGTGTTCTTCAGCGATCTGGCGGTGTGCTCTCTGACGCAGGCCTACCTGGAGAACGCACACGGCGAGGCCATTGCCCTGAAGCAAGCGGTGAACGAGACCGCGGCGGAGTATTTCTCGCGACTGGAGACCCGCATGGCCTCCGTCAACTTCTTGGCCGGCAGAGTCCCAAATTGCGTGGAGATGACCAACTTGTCGATGCTCTCTACGTACCGCCGGGGGCTGAAATATGCACCCAAGGTGATGCGGCGCCTGAGAGCCATCCACTTGGATGTCTCCAAACCAGAAGAGTGGGAGAGGAAGGCCGTCGCTGACGACATCCCAGGCACCCACAACGCCTTGTTGAAGATTCGGGAAGTTGCTGAGGAGGTGGAGAGTGACATTGACACGGAGGCGGCTCAGAGGCGCTCTCAAGACCGTCCTCCCCGTGCTGTTTCCTTCGCTAACCCACCACCTCGCACCCCCTTCTACAGGCGTACCCCCTCTTCGAACCGCCCAGCTCTTGCCATGCTGGAGAACGGGCCTGCCACCACCGTCGCCGCGGCAGTGACTCCTTTGCCACCACCACCTGGCCTCTCCCGCCCTGATGCTCCGAAAGTCCGCCGGTGCTTCGCCTGCGGCTCTGCGGAGCACATCGTCCGTAACTGTACGGACGAGGCTAAGCTCAAGGAGTGGAGGGCCAATGCACCCGCTCGACTGGCGAACTCCCCTGGGTTTGTAGCCGCCGTCGTTTGGGCCATCGAGCAGCAGGAGGACATCTCCTCGGTGGATGGCGTCCCAGAAGAGTTCTCCGAGGAGGTCCTGGCTCTTGCTACCTGTGAGGACGAGCAGAGCTACCAGACCCTGGCGGCCCTTGCGGGCATCGAGCTTGTGGAGGGTGACGGCCTTCCCCCGGTGGAGAGCGATGAATGACTGGCCGGCGGCCAGCCCCAGACCCTGCCCTTCGGGGAAGTGAGGTCTTGCCCTGATGATCAGACCCTCTCCGCCCTGGAGAAGCGGTCAGAACCAGTGGAACCCCGACGCGCCCGAGGACGCAGAGACCCTTGGGGCCAACGTCCCCACCCCAAGAGTGTGGCCTTCACCTCTGGGGCCCGCTTGCGACGCACCTACCGCTCAGCTGGTGCCCCATCGCCGCCGAGGGATGACTTGTCCAGCCACCCTCTCGCAGGAAGCACCCCCTTCGATGAGCCGTCGCTACCTCTTGATGACGGCCCCGCTTATACACAAGCGAGGATCGAGGGTCGGAGGGGACGGCGAGTTCCCCGGCACAGACCCCCCATTATGGACAACAACCGCGGAGAGCCCCGCGACCTTCGCCCCCGACCGCGTGTTGTCCTACCGCTGCCCATCTATCAGTCCAACCTCGCAGACCCACGGAAAAGGCTAACTGCGTGGCACTGGAAGAGAGATCTGTACTCCCTCCCCCTCGAAGTCGCCATGCAGAAGGTCCGCAGAGCTCTGCGCAAGTCCCCAGAGGCTGCCAAGGACCTGGTGGATAAAATGTCGGAGCGCGTCCGCAGCCGCGTACACTCTGGGAGTCGATCGCCAAAGGAGCGCGTGAACCGCGCCAACCAGCTGGCAGAGAGGATACGCATTGCCCGCGAACCTCAAGATCGCAAGGAAGGCCATCAGCGCATAGCATTGTGGCACCTCCTTTCACACGACGGTCGCCAGCAAGTCCCCGAATCCTCTAACACCAGCTCCCACGACCTCTACGCGGCTTGGAGAGAGCTGTCGCCTGCCGAGCAGCAAAAGGCAATCGCCACTTCGAGTCCAGACTCTTCCCCAGGTAGCAGGCTGTGGGAAAAGGAGGGCGCACGAAGAGCAGCAGCGAGGTCTTCGACATCCCTCTGCACCCTGGACACTGAAGTGGGCACGATACCTGGGACAGCGGGAGATGTGGGTTTACCTGGCGCCTGGTGCAGTCTGCACGCAGTACACCAGTACAAGATGAGGAAGCTGGGTCCCAGCCCCTTGGGAGCATCCCCTCCATCATCCTCACTGGCCGAGCCCACAGCAGAGACCACATCTTCGCACCATGATAACGCGCCGGCCACTCCGGGAGGAAACCCCGAAGGTTCATCCTACTGCTCAGAGGCGGAGGAGACCTCCGCACCCAGTTCGCTTTGCTTCACCCAGCAGATGACCACCGTCAAAACGCATGAAGTGGATGAAGCGCCACCCTGTCTCGACAGCCACCCCATCGCTGAAGACCCTGAGGTGATGGAAGAGGAGTCCTCGGTCAACTCGCTCTGCTTCACCCAGCAGATGGCAGCAGCTGGGACCCCTCAGACGAGAACTGACCACCAGAGCTCCTATCAGCTCGCCCACAACTCCCCTGCTGGCAGCCCTCAGCATGACGAGGATCCTCTCACCCATGGCACTCTCACCAATAGTGTCGCTACCCATGTGAGCCCCACAACAAGCGGCACTACCCACGTGAGCCCCACAGTAAGCGGCACTACCCATGTTAGCCCTACCACCAGTGACACCACCCATGTGAGCCCTACCACCAGCGACACCACTCATGTCAGCCCCACCTCGAGCGAATGCACCTCAGCGGGCACCCTGCTGACGGCGAGTGCAGACAACCTCGTCAGTCATCCGCCTGAAGATGTTGATTTGCTGGATGAGGAGTTCTACGCCGCGTGTAGGCAAACGTGGAAGAATGCCGCGAGGCCTCGGACAACCTCCTCCCCAACCTCAAGTGCAAAAGCATACGCACAGATGGGGGAGTTCAGTGGAAGACCGACATCGAGGGTACCCTTGCAGCGGCACATGACGAAGAAGGACCGCTACTGCTGGTATTCTACGCAACCCTCAGAGGGCACACGGTCAAGGTGTTGATTGACTCGGGGGCCTCTGACAACTTCATCTCGGAGCAGAGCGCTAAGCGATGTGGCCTCACAACACGAGCCGGTTCCGAGATGCGAGTCACCCTGGCGGATGGATCTGTGAAGATCACTGGCGCCACCGCGTACGCCAAGTTTAACACGCACACCACCACGGGCACCTATACGGAGAACGCCCTTGCCCTCCGGATCCTGCCACTGGGCATACAGGTGGATGTTATCCTCGGCGGAAGGTGGCTGCGCAGTCCCTCTCCTGTCACTCTGGGCTATGAAGGGAATGGCTCCGTCTCCTTCCTCAGGAAGTCCCGCAGTGGCAAGATTGGGGATCGCGTCACCATCACAGGCTGTTCTGCTGGGAAAGCATCTGGGGACAGGTCTCCGAAGGGCACGGCCTGCGCGGGATTGGTGGATGAGGTGTTCCTGACCCCTGCCCAGCTGAAGAAGTACCTGGTGTATGCGGAGACGCAGAAGCTACGCGGCAATGACGACCCGGAGATACAGCCCGCCTGGCTCATGGTGGCCGAGAAGTCCCCCGACGATACTGCTTCTGCCTTTGCAGCCACGGCCATCGACTCTGAGAACGCCGAACCCGCTGCGGATACTGAGGATGCAGAAGTGAGCCCTGAGTGGACCCTCAAGTTTCAGGACTTCTGGGGTGAGGAGTACAAGAAGGAGATGACGACTGCCCTACCGAACATCGATGGACTCAGACATGACCCCCAAGATGAAGCCAACATTAACCTGGACCCTGAGCTGAGCAAGAAGGGACCTCCCTGCCAGCGCATCTACAAGAAGTCCGCAGAGGAACTCCGCCAACTTCGAGAACGCGTGGAGACTCTGATGTCCAAGGGCTACATCCGACCCTCTTCCAGTCCTTATGCAGCTCCCTGTTTGATGGTCCCTAAACCCGGGAACCCCAAGGAGCTGCGGCTGGTGATCGATTACCGGCTCCTCAACCGCCAGACAGTTAAGGACAAATATCCTCTCCCAGACATCCAGATGATGTTCGACGAGATGTAGGGTGCGAAGTTCTTCTCTTCGTTCGACGCGGTGGATGGCTTCTGGCAAGTACCGATGGCACCAGGAGATGTCGAGAAGACCGCCTTCACCACCCAGATGGGGTCATATGAGTGGTTGGTCATGCCGCAGGGGCTGCAGAATTCACCATCTCAGTACCAGCGACGGATGCAGCGGGCCTTGGGCCATCTCCCATTTGTCCGGATCTTCATCGATGATGTGGTCGTCTTCAGCAACACCGCTGCAGAGCACTACGAGCACGTCAAACAACTGCTCCTGACATGCAGGGAGAAGGGCGTCTTCCTCAAGAGGTCCAAGTGCCAGCTGTTGAAGAAATCCTTGCGGTTCCTTGGCCACTGTATCTCCGCAGATGGCTGCAGACCCCAACACGACAAGGTGGCTGCAGTGAGGGACTGGCCCGAGCTGGAGACGGTTACCCACGTCAGGCAGTTCTTGGGCCTAGCGGGGTATTACCGCAGGTTCATCCACTGCTTCTCCGAGATCGCTCAGCCCCTCACCCGGTTGACCAAGTCGGACGTACCCTGGGAGTGGGGTCCCATGCAGCAGTGGGCCTTCGAGGAGCTGAAGAAGGCCCTCACATCAGCGCCGGTGCTCGCCTTGCCCAACATTAAGGGTGCCGCAGACGGCACAGCGCCTTTCGTGGTGCAGACGGATGCTAGCGGCATCGCTCTTGGGGGAGTACTTATGCAAGACAATGGAGATGGTCTTGGGCTGCGCGTGATAGCATACGAGAGCCGCCAGTTCTCAGCCGCCGAGCAGAATTACCACACCGGCGAGCGTGAGCTAGGTGCTCTACACCACTGTACCACCGTCACCTGGCGGCATTACCTCATCTTCACCAACTTCCGCATCCAGGGTGATCACCGCCCCCTTGAATGGCTGATGGAACCTGGCAGAGAGCTTAGCCGCAGACAGGCACGCTGGTACATGGATCTGGTGGAGGTGGGAGTCCCGAGAATGGAGTACATCAAGGGAGCGCTGCTGCTGGTACCAGACGCTCTGTCCAGAAGACCCGACTTCAAAGACAAGGACGTTCGCGAGGGGTTGAAGGAGGCGGGAGTGATCGACCCCACCTCAGACCTGCCGAAAGACCCTCTGGCAACGCTGGAGTCTGAATGCTTCTCCAGCTCACCACCCGCAGCTCATCCCCACTGGGCTCAGACGGTTGACTGTTGGCTCTCAGCAGTGGAGACCCTCTCCGTGGCGGAACAGGCCATGGACATGGGGGAGACCATCGCTCTCGTTAATCCGAAGCTCTATAAGGGAATGAAGGAGGATCACCTCGACTTTGACATGCCTGACTGGCCTGAAGCTGATAGCGTGAAGCCGACAGAAGCTCCACACCAACCCCCTGACAGAGCTCCGCCTCAGATAAGGATAACGAGGAGCATGTCACGCGCTGGAAGAGCCTCTACGACCCCAGCGCCTCCACAGTTGGCGTCACCGAAGACGCGAACGCCATCACAAGCTGACGCATCGGAGGCGCCCACTGAGAAGGTGCCAGTGAGCTCACCACCCCCGCAGCAGGCGCCCCAGCAGTCAGCTCCATCCCCGGTCCTTCACCCGCAAAAACGGCAGACTCCCCCCGAAGACTCACAGAATTGGCGTGTCCGAGCAGAGTACTCCTCGAAGTACGCCGAGAAGTTTGGACCCTTCGATGTGGACGCCTGTTGTGACTTTGGCGGCCGCAACAGACAGGCGGATAGGTTCTGGACAGACTGCCTTTCAGAGAAATGGAGGGGCCTTCGGGTTTGGTGTAACCCTCCATATAACTCCAAGCACATTACGGTGGAGGCGATTTTGAACAAGTATATCGCAGAATGGAAGGCAGACCCAGAAAACACCTCAGCAGTCTTCGTTCTACCAGATCACCAGTCCAAGCTCCCCGCGTGGCGCAAACTTTTCAGAAAGGCCAATATGCAGATCGTGGAAGTCATCCCTACTCACGATGATAAGGGCGAACCCAATCAGTTCTTCGAGAACCCAGATGGGAAGGCCTTCGACCTTCGCTGGCCTGTTCTGATAGTGCACGCCCCTCCCGCCAAACCGCAGCCGGCACGCGTGAGGCACCCGCGAACAGCCCCCGCTGTGATAAGGACAGGTGAGGCAGCAGCCTTCAGAGACGCAGCCTCCCAGCAGTCGGACTCAAAGTTCCTGCGTGCGTTGAAAGCGGAGTACACTCGAGAGGGGACACTTCGTTCGCTGCGGGAGAAAGTGAAGGCGGCACCACACCAATGCCTACAGGACTTCAGGCTGGTGGGTGAAGTGGTTTGGAGGACCGCAGCAGGGAGATATCAGTTGGTGCTGGGGGAGGACTCTCCACTTCGAGAAGTAGTGATTCGCCATGCTCATGAGTCATTGTCCTCAGGCCATACTGGGCGAGACAAGACTCTGGAGAGGGTGCTGCGACGCTTCTATTGGCGTGGTGCCGCGGAAGATGTGGGCACTGGGTTGCATCCTGCGCAGTGTGCCAATCAGTGAGGCCGCGGGGAACTTACCCGGATGGGTTGCTAAACCCTCACAGCATCCCGAACAGGCCATGGCAGGATGTCGCGGTGGACTTCGTCACCGGCCTGCCGGTATCGGAGAGGGGCAATGATGCTTTCGTGGCCTTCACCTGTAAGCTGACGAAGATGGTCCACGTTGTGCCGATGAACTTCGGCGACAGCTCCGCAGCTGTGGTGGCCAGAATCTACTTTGACTCGGTGTGGCGCTTACATGGCGCGCCTATGAAGATTGTCTCTGACCGTGACCCACGGTTTCAAGATGCTTTCTGGCAGGAACTCATGAGACTGATGGGTGTGAAAGTGGCTCGTACCACGCCGTACAACCCTCGGTCTGACGGCCAGGTAGAACACAGCAACAGGGTTATTGAGGACATGCTCAGGTCCTTTGTTGACGCCAATGTCGAGGACTGGGATCTGTTCACCACTAACGTGGAGTTCGCGATCAATGACTCCAGGAGTGAATCTACTGGCTTCACGCCGTTTGAACTGGTGTTCGGGTTCTCGCCGCTGTCGCAGTTGGATCTTTTCCTGGAGGCCGCGCAGTCCACCGCTGGACGACGAACTGGGGGAGTAGGCACCGCACACGAAGTGGCTGTGAAATTTTCGTCGCAGCTGCGGGACGCCAGGCAGCGGTTGGAGCTGGCTCAACAGCGACAGCGCGAACAGTTTGATCGCAGACACGGGCAGCGGGAGTATGCTGTTGGAGATCTGGTCTGGATAGAGGCAAAACACCTTACGGAGAAAGTGATGGATCGCTCCATCTGTAGGAAACTGACCAAGCGCTGGCATGGACCAGTTCCTGTGACCGAACGCTTCTTCAGCGATATACAGATGACCATGCCCGAGGCCGACAGAGGAGCTCCAGTAGCCTACCGCCTACGCCTCCCTCCTCACTGGCGGATTCACGACGTGTTCGCTCAACATCGCCTCAAACCGTACACCAGCGGTCAAGATGCTTTTGCCGCACGCGATCACCTAGCAGTACCTGAAGAGGTGGTAGTGGACGGTCAGAAGGAAGCACACGTTGAGCGTATCCTTGCACGTCGAGTGCGGTCTGTTCGAGGAAAGGAGGTGGAAGAGTGGAAGGTTCGCTGGACTGGCTACTCCAAAGCTCACGACCAATGGAGGACGCGTGACAAACTTGAACGCGGAAGTCCACTTCAACAACTTCGTGAATTCGAGCAAGCGAGACTGCACATGGAAGCGCAAGTCCGCGACGAAGCTACTCGGCGACGCGAGCAGCGTGGCCGCCACTCCGCTCAAGCCGGAATGACACTGGCCCACCTCATCACCAATCCCTGCGATGAACTGGACCAGCTCGAACAGATGGAAGATGATATCCCCCTGCCGTGGGAACGCCAGGAGCGCGTGGAAGATGGGTCGTTGGCACTGGTGACAGAGCTGCTGGCAATACAGGCAAAAACAACCCGCACGCCCAGGATTCTCGTACTTTTCAGCGGTACTGGCTCAGTAGAGAGGGAATTCCTAAATTGCTTCCCCTCCGCCTCAGTGGTGACCCTCGACTCCGGGCATATCTGGCAACCCACTCATGTGTGTGACATCCTGCAATGGGACTACAGGCAATACCCGCCTGGATTCTTCGATGTTATTTGGGCAAGTCCCCCCTGCAGGCAGTACAGTCAAGCGCGCACCACTGGTGGACCCCCTGACCTTCCCCAGGCTGACAAAATCGTACGACGAGCATTGCAGATCATTGACTACCTAGAGCCAAAACATTGGTTCATGGAAAACCCCAGAGGTCGCTTCCCTAACGCGCTACGGCTTCGCCCTATGATGCGCCAGCTTCCCCCACCGCTGGTGTGTACCTACTGCATGTATGGTACGCAGTATATGAAACCCACCTGCATATGGACGAACTCAGCACCACCCTCGCCCCTGCTACGCTGTACTACTTCAACACCGTGTGCGTGCAGATGGGCAACCGGTGCTCACCCAGAGACTGCTCAGCTTGGACCTCACCCGCAGCAGACTGGAGCAGGTCGATCTGCGAGTGTATACCCCGTACCAGCACTCCTGCTACGACAACTTTTCCGACATTTACGCCTCCGCGACACTGAAGACCCGCTTTAGATTCCAAGTGGCACCCTTCTTCTTGAAAGTGGTGCCCTGGTAGCGGCAGGCGAACTATGCTCGAAGAGGAACCAGAGAACCTAAGAACTGGAAACAGCAAGGAACCAGAGAACCTAAGAACTGGAACTTAGATGGGTACCTTAGCGGAGTGATCCCAGGAGGTAGACCACTCCTAAGGGGGGGAGAGTTGTGCCCGGAGGCACAGCGTGAGCCGATATGTATATGCGTCCGTATGTGTGTCATCGGGGGTAATCTGGGATTGGCACGATGACAGTGAAATTGGGCTTGAAATCACGATGAGAATGAATACCAGATGTCCGGGGTATGACAGTATGACACTATGACACTATGACAGTATGACAGTATGACACTATAGTAGTATGACAGTACTGTGGGGGGTGTCATCGTGGAACTCAGTCAGACCCTCGAAGAATGGTCAGATTCGCATCGGGGTTGAAAAGACAATGGAATCGAATATCAGATATTAAGGTTATGACAGTATGACAGTATGACGCTATGACAGTATGACAGTATGACAGTACAGTAGTGTGACAGTATTGTGGGGCAGTCATCGTGTCAGCCTGTTGGCATAACATCTGAATCGAGAATGACGAATCGGAATTAGAAATGAGATCGGATCGAGAACTGAACGTTGAGCCGAAGTGTGACATCGGCTCTCGAGTGGTTGACCCTGCAACCTGAGTGACGAGTGAATAAGTAGAGCACTTGAGAAGTGTTTAGCCTTCAGAACTCGGAACCGAATTATCGTTTGTACCTCAATCTGGCCCTGATCCAGTATATTATAAAAATCCGAATTGTGTACCTTTGCACGTTCAATCAAAAACATATCTCCGAGCATCTGTCGTCGTGCCCCTGGCACATTATATACAAAAACGTCAGTCAATTCAGAATACCCAGCGCATTACGCGTTACAGCAGTGCGAATTTTATGAACCACTTTGGTGAGCCACTTTGGTGAGCCACTTTGGTGAGGCCACCTCACCAAAGTGGTTCACAAGTCCCGAGTGGGGGAAATTTTGGAAAATATCATTCTTGAGAGGTGGAAGAATTTTTGAGGCAGATCTGTATTCCAGAATTAAGAATTCAAATTTGTATTCTAGGATTGTCACTTTTCTATTCCAACCAAATTGTATACCCTTGAATAATTCATGCGTGAACACCAGCAACACCTGCCGCAGCGTATCCGGGGCGAGTGCATCAATAGCCGCGTAGAGGCAGACCGTGTCCATTGCACATAACAAAATCCGCCGGTAGGTTCGTTGAAGTCGTTGTCGATCGAGTCCGGGGCCGCCCGCCAGCAATGCAAAGAGCCGCCCCAGTCCCAAGCATGCAGAAGCACATGAGTGCCAGCAAAGCCTGGAGTGCAACGTTCCGTAGACCCATGTAGTGTTCGTTCCCTTCGTGATTTCATGTTCAAAGCCGAACATTTCCGGAAGAGAATGCAATGGTCTTGTCATAAACATATATGAATCAATAAATCTTACATTTCCAATCCTCATACATAGAATGTCTGCACCTGTATATAATATATCTTGTGGAGGTTTTCGTTGTACATTGATGATATGTTCAACTATCAATCGGAAATCAAACTTAGATCCACAATGGGCAACGAAGGTATGATTATCATGTTTTTTGAGATATACCCATTCCAGAAAGTCATCTATTGTTTTGTGAATGACAAACGAACCGTCGTGATATTGACTTTCGCAATGATTAACAATCAATTTGCCATTGTCATTCATTGTTTCAAAATCAAAACAGACATTGGTTTGAAAGTCCAATATGGGTTTCGGTTGAACTTTTGTCATGTAACACTTGTGCTCATGCAGATTACAAACGATCTTACAATTAGGACATGCTCTGTATCCACATATATGTTTCTCTTTAGAATTAAAGATAACATTACATAATTTACATTTGTGTACATTAGCACAGGTCACTAACTCCTTATGAAGATCGTAACACTCTTCATTCATGAACTTACGATTGCATATCTCACAATGATGCCATTGTTTATTGCCTGATGACAATCGTGTATCCTTGTTTGCAAAGATACATTTTTGGGACTTGCATTGAGAACATGATGGTCTATAGGTCTTGCCTTTGAAGCAATCAATCCTTGTAATCGGTTCATAGTGATTGTCATGTAAGAGTATGTGATAACTATCATTATAACTTGAATAGTCATTGTGTTCGTTGAAGTACGGCGGGTAATACATGATTGGCTCACCGCCAAGTCGTTCAGTGATACCCCACACAAATATGTTAATTTCATAATGTTTTTCTAAAATAGAAAAGTCTTCTATATTGATTCCATTTTGATCCATTTTCGGAAACAATTTCAAACGCAGCTGATTAGATATTGTTGTAATATTGCCTCTATGATTGCTGGCATCTCTTTTGAGTTGCTTCCATTTGTTTTCATATTGATTCTTTTTTATAAGATTATCACTCAACATCTTATCTAATTTTCGTTTCCTATGTAAAAGTTCCAAAGATTTGATACCACAATTGTTGCGAGATTCTATCTTAATCACACATTGCTTCAGTCGCAATTCTACACCATTCTTTGGAGCTGCCGTACATTTGCTACCTTTACCTTCAGGTGGTTTAGAAGAGTAATATTCAACTTCTATATCTTTGGCAACGTCGACAGACTTTTTGCTGCTATCACCACCCTTCGGACTTTGTAACATTTCTTCAAATTTCATCATCACATCTTGGCGATCTGAACCTTTGACCCATTTGGATGTAGAGCCGTCCTGAAAAACCGCTCTCATTGAGACTTGTTCAGTGCCTTTCGTCTTTTCGGGTAGCCAATAGTTTAAACTGCTGCCATCAGGACCAGCTCTTTCAAGAAACGTTGTAAAGGGAACCTTAAGTTTTTCAACATCGGTACTGAATTTCTTGATATGTCTTTTAGAATCTCCGACGGTATACTTATTGATTTCATCGATTCTATTTTGTTCTTTAGCAGGTTTCTTACCTTGCTTGGTCCACTGTCGTCTTGTAACTTTCTCAACCTTCTCTTTTGATTTCCGATACTTCTTCTCGTAATCACGTATAGCTTTCGTTTGATATTCACCTGTTAGGTTTTTATCTTGTAAATCTTGCCAATCGTCGGTCGTAAGCTTATGCCGAGCCATAGGATTTTGTTTCCGTTTTGATTTGGGGGGGCATCTTCCTATACTATATAAATTATATTTTTGTGACGTCCGCTTTTCGGCGTTTTTCACGCCTTATTTGTTTTTTCATTCTTTCTCGTTTCTCAATATTAGCTATGGAGTCACGGAATGTTCCCACACCGGTGAACTCTTTCGTAGGTCGTTGAAATACTGAGTCACCCGTTATTGTGCCAGTGCTTGTTTGGTCCAAAGGAGCTACCATGATAGGAGCTATCCTACGAGGTGCTTTGGTCGGCAAAGCAGCATCTTTGACGGGCTGTTGATACACCGGTTGTCCTGATGGAGTGCCATGGTCTAAAGTTGTTCTATTGGCAGATTTCTTTGTCTTTTTGACGACCGGACGACCACGCAAGCTTTTCAGTTTATCTCCTTGTGTCATCTTACCCTTCTTTTTAATCCCGTGCTCTGCTCTATATTCAGCTGCACAAGACTTTAACTTTGCTATCCAAGTTTCTCTGGACATGTATATACTATACTAATATTAAAGAGCAGTAAATGTTGTCAGAATGAGAATATATCATATATATTATATATATCACTGTTTGGGCAACATTTACCGCTTCTCATGTTTCGTGAGTCAGATCAAGAAATTTTATTTCTTAGGGTATCTTATAATTACTCAATGCCAGTTAAAGGACAGAAAATTACCGACCCAGATACACTTGAACGCCTTGCGAAAATGAGGGAGAAAGCTCTTGCCACTCGCCAAGCCAAAGCCAAACAAAAGCAAGATGTCAAGATGGCCGAACAACTTAAGGAATCTCAAAAAGTTGCCGACGCACAAGAAACCATCAAGAAAGCTACAATTAAACCTATTCCCGAACCCGAAAAGCAACCCGAAGAATCAATTTCGGAACCGGAAGTAGAACATGTCATTGTCAAGAAACCAAAAACCCCTAAGAAGAAACCCAAAAAGCAGGTTGTCATCGTTGAATCTGATAGCTCTCAATCGGACGAAGAACCGGAAGTGATCGTTAGGAAGTCTACCAGACGAAAGCAAAGCCGAGTTGCATCTCAATCACCACCACCTCGAAAACGAGACGCTGAGATGGAACCAGTATATGACAAAGCTTACTCTAGTCTATTTCTATCGTTATAATATATGCAGTTCCAAAGACTCAAAGATAAATCATATGATATTCAAGTGCCAAAGAGTTCAGCGTTTCCAATTGACACACCCGATGATTTTATTCAATTGCACGGAGTTGTCCTAGCGGTAGCGAAACGTGGAGTTGGCAAATCTTGTAGTCTTACACATCTATTAAGATTGATGAAACAAAACAATGCTTTAGACAGACTCATACTTGTATCTCCAACATATCACAATAACAGGGAATATGGCAGAAGCCTGGGCCAAAGACTTGAGTAAGATGCAACCAGAGGCCAAGGCTGCTCAATTGCAGAAAGTTATCAAGGATCAGCATATCCTTGTTAGGCTTTTGGTGGTAGTTATTATTGCCACTGTATTCTTTTGCATGATGCATGCATTTGTGGAAGCAGTTGGATTCTGGTACAATTGCCATGACAAGATCATGAAAACTCACCCCATTTGCCTTGGTAACATGAAGGTGGATCTCCTCATGAGTGAGCATGCAACCCTGTTGCAAAACATTGTTTTCACCGAGGTCATTGCAGTCATGACTGCCTTCTTCGTTTGGCTTGTAGGTTGCATTGCTTAGAAACAATGTACTTATCATTTTGGTAATTATGTAATAACAGGATAAAGGCAAGAGGCCAATGTCCGCACTTGAGGATCCTGAACCTGCTCCTGCTGATAAGGTATTAGATCTGCATTATCATTCTTAATCTTCTTATACACTTGTCTTATATGTGTATCATGTGTTTGTTTTCAGGCACCCTGCTGCAATATGTGTGATATATTTGAAGGAATATTCCCATGTCCAATTTCTTCCTGTCAGAAGTTCAGATGTATTCAGCCTTCTTATAATATCAGCATTTGTATTGGAATTATTCTTAGATTAGTTTGTGGTGTGTTCAATACAGGATTTCTCAGTGTTTATTCCTCAAGTTGAAAGGGAATATAAAATTATGGATACAGCCTTGCGTACTTATCCCGGTGATAGGGATTTGGTATTTGATTCCTTGTTAGGGTATCCTGGATATCCTCATGTTCGGGAAGTTTGTGTGAAAAATTGGAATGGGGTACCATTGAAATTATCACATGGTACCTTCCGTACTGTGCTTAGAGACCAGATCAAATACGATGCAGATGGACTTTCTCTTTGTTGTATGCTTTGTAGGAGAAAGCAGGTTGACCCAAGTTGGGTTTATTGACATTTCAGGTTGAGCCATATATTGAAATAGATTCATTGTGTAGAAGATGCCATAGCATTATGGTCAAAGTGATTGGATGTCATATTCCTGGTTGTAATGATTTCCTGCATATTGAAATATGTAATAGGTGCAATAAAAGAGTGTGCAAGAACCATTTGGTTAGGATGTCTAGAGAGCTTATGGCAGCTACTTGTTATCATTGTGTTAGTAAAATGATTTGAACAATATTGAATGATTTCAGGTTTATATTTACAGGAAGAAGAAAACAAGTTACAGGAGTTTGAGAAATTTGTGAAGCCTGAGGAGTCTGAGGAGTCCGAGAGTGATCCAGAACCCACAAATGATGACGAGTATGATGAGCAGGTGATTGACTGCATGCTGTACCATGCCAAGCATAAGATTTGGGCGGACTTGATGTCAACGAGAATGCAAAGAAATACCAAATTGAAGCCTAATGTGGTTTTCCAAAATTTTCAGCAAGATCCTGTTATCACAGAGCTTTTGAAAACTCATTTGAAGAGTCTTAGAACTGCAATGGAAGCATTCATGAAAACAGTTGCTAGGGGTGGAATCAATCCCAAAACCCTTCGTGAATGGGATAAATGAATGCAGGAGAGTGAATATGATGAAGATTCTGAATTTCGTTGTAACGGCTGTAGGATATTTCTATGGAATGTAGAAGTGTATCAGTGTCACATTTGTGAATATGGTCCTTACTGCATGTCTTGTGCTAAACAGTTGTTTTGCTGCAAATGCAATTACTGTGTCTGTGAAATCTGTCAAGGGTCTACCCTGTCAGGTCTTAACATTTATTGTAAACCCTGCCTACATAATTTGAGATATGGTAGGGATTGGTAATATTTAAATAGACAATAATTAAATAATATTTAGTGATATTGAATGCTTTCAGGTTTGTGTTTGCAGGAGTCTTATCGGTATTTACCGGAAGAAGAAAATGAACAGTGTTGTTTATGTTGTCGTATGTGCAATAGAATTTGTTATGAATGTAAAAAATATGTGTGTCGGAAGCATCGGTACTATTTGGAAGTTAGAAATCCAAACCCCCGTCATGAAGAACCAACATGTGTTACCTGTGTCAAGTATTATTGTCGATTAGATTACAGTTATTAGATAATATTTTTGATCAATTTCAATTCCAATAAAGTTTCGATTATTAGCTTTGCATATCTTGCCAGTTGTTCCGATGCCCATGAATGGGTCCAGTACATTATCATTTTCATTTGAATAAGTTTTAACAATCCATTCTAATATATCATAAGGTTTGGCAGTTGGGTGTTTACTTTTGTAATTACCATTAGCAATACTTATTACAGATTTCGGAAACCGTTTCCCATTAGATATAGTATCGATTCTTGGACTGTTACCAGTATACAATTCAGTGGGTCGACCAGGCTGTCTTGTGTAAGGAATTCCGTCAATCATTTGTGGATTATATATTGGTAACTTATCATAAAATATGTATAACGTTTCGTGCGATCGCAGTGGTTGATGATTGCAATGGTAGAATCCAGAACTCATCGATTTCTGCCATACAATATCATATTTGAACATTCTTTCATTGCTGGATATTAACTTATGTCCAAACCGAGTTGTACAAAAAAATACATATGCAGTTCGGGGTTTACCGATACGTTTCAGTTCTTTCCATAACCGATCTGAATCAATAATTTGATTATCAAATTTACATGCAGTTTGATTATAAGGCAAATCTAAAATAATTAAATCAATTGAATTATTATCAATGTTCGGTAAAATGTCAAAACAATCAGCGTTGAATATCTGGGTCGCCATTAAGATATCGGAAGAGAAAAAAAGCGGTAAATGTTGTCAAAACACCAATATATGTAACATATTCTGATTGTGGCAACACTGGGAACAATGTTCCATTGTTCCTTTTTATAGTTCTGGGTGAAAAGCGGTAAATGTTGACAAAACACCAATATATCTAATATATTCTGATTCTGGCAACATTTATAGTTCTGGTGATCGATCGGGGGAAAAGCGGTAATTGTTGTCAAAACACAAATATATATAATAATATAAATCTATTCTGGCAACAATTACCGTTCTCGGAGAACGATTACGGTGTCGGCTTATGCAGATCTGCCATAGATAACCGTAGGTGCTCACTACATGGGAAGCGTTCCGAAATACTGGCAGATCCTGGCAAAATACAGAAGGTACTTAAGGAATACAGTTGTATTTAATAAGGATGGTCCCCCTCTACACGCTTCCCATGTAGTAACGCACGAGAAAAACATATCAGAACGCCGCAACGAAAGCCGAAAGCAGTTTGCCACAGGTCTAAAGTGCGCATGTAAGCACGCAAAGCGAGCGAGAGCGAGCTAAAAAGACGCTCACACGCCCAAGATACCAAATGTGCCAGGGGCACTACGACATATACTCGGAATGATGTTTTTGATTGAACGTGCAAAGGTACACAATTCGGTTTTTATAATATACTGGATCAGGGCCAGACTGAGGTGTAAACGATGGTTTCGGTTCCGAGTTCTGAAGGCCAAGCACTTCTCAAGTGCTCTACTTATTCACTCGTAACTCGGGCTGCAGGGTCAACCACCCGGCACCCGATGTCACACCACGGCCCAACGTTCAATTCCTGATCCGATCTCATTTATAATTCCGATTCGTCATTCTCGATTCAGATGTCACATCGACGGGCTGACACGATGACCGTCATACAGTACTGTCATACTACTGTACTATCATACTATCATACTGTCATACTGTAATACCCCAGACATCTGATACTCGATTTCACCGTCTTTCTGATCCCGATGCGAATCCGGCCATTCCCCGAGGGTCTGACTAAGTACCACGATGAACACCCCACAGTACTATCATACTATAGTGTCATAGTGTCATAGTATCATAGTGTCATACTGTCATACCCCGGACATCTGGTACTCATTCTCATCGTGATTTCAGGCCCAATTTCACTGTCATCGTGTCAATCCCAGATTACTCCCGATGACACGCACATACGCACAGACATATCGGCTCACGCCGTGCCTCCGGGCACAGATCCGCCATGCGCACGAGTCACCCCCTTCTGGTCAACCTGGTAGAGCAAAACACTGGAAAGAGTGCTCATAAGGTTCTGGTGGCGCGGAGCTGTTGGCGACTTTAGCTCTTGGATCGCATTACGCTCGGTCTGCCAGCGTTAGTTCAACCTTGAGGAACCTATCCAGATGGACTGCTAAGCCCACACAGCATCCAACAAGACCTTTGGCATGCTGCAATGGAATTCGTCACCGGGCTCCCTGTGTCAGAAAGAGGCAATGGCGCCTTTGTGGCGTTCACGTGCAAGTTACCCAAGATTATCTACGTTGTGCCAATGAACTTCGGCGACAACTCAGCTGCGACTGTGGCCAAAATCTGCCTCGACTCAGTCTAGCAACTCCATGGAGATCCTATAAAAATCGTCTCTGACAGGGATCCGTGATTCCAAGACGCCCTCTGGCGGAATTAATGCGCTTGATGAGCGTAAAGATCGCATGACAACACCCTGCAACGGGTGAACAGGCGGACAATCATGCCAACAGCATGGTAGGGGACATGTTCAGGTCCTTCATGAACGCCAGCGTTAGGGACTGCGACCTACGATAGTGAGTCTACGGGCTTCACGCCGTTCTTGTTGTTCTCGGATTCTCGCCACCGTCGCAGCTAGAGGTGTTCCTGGCAGCCGCTCAACCCACCGCTGGGGGACGAAAAGGGGGAGTAGGCACCGCCCATACAATTTTCGTCACGATTGCGGGACGCTAGACAGCGGTTGGAGCAGGCCCAGCAGCGACAGCGCGAAGGCACGGACAGCGGGAATACGCTGTCGGGGACTCGGTCTGGACAGAGGCGAAAAACCTTACTGAGAAGGTGACGGACCGCTCCAGTTGCAGAAAGCTGACCAAGCACTAAACGCTGGAGCTTGCAGCCGCAGCGCAGCAAAGTGCGCTCACAGCAGCGGCCCAATGCGGCGACGAGCCGCTGGCGCTCACATCACAGGGAAGTGCGCTCCTGGCCGCGGTCCGGCGCGGCAACGAGCCGTTGCTGTCCAGAGCCGCAGCGCCGCAAGGCGCGCTTGCGGCAGTGGGTCGGCGTGGCACTGAGACGCTGGGGCTTGCAGCCACAGCGCAGCAAAGTGCGCCCCAGCAGCGGCCCAGCGCGGTGACGAGCCGCTGGCTCCCACATTGCAGAGGAGTGCGCTCCTGGCGGCGGCCCAGCGCGGCAACGAGCCGTTGCTGTCCAGAGCCGCAGCGCTGCAAGGCACGCTTGCGGCAATGGTACGGCGTGACAACGAACCGCTGAGACCTGCAACCACAGGGCAGCGGAGCGCGATGCCAGTGGTAAGACAGCACGATGCCGAACCGTTGCTGCCCGGAACCGCAGCGCAGCAAGGCGCGCCCGCGACAGTGGTTCGGCGTGGCAGCGAGCCGCTGGTATCCGCGACCACGATGCAGAGTAGTGCATCACCAGCTCAGCGTGGTGGCGAACCGCCAGTGCTCACAGACACGGGGCAGCGGAGCGCTCTGCCGGTGGTGGCCCAGCGCAGCAAAGAGCCAATGACGTCCGCAGTCACTGCGCAGTGCAGCGCGCTTCTGGCAGTGGTCCAGCACGATGGCAAGCCGTTGCTGACCGGAGCCGCAGCGCAACAGGGCGCGCTTGCCGCAGTGGGTTGGCGTGGCAGCAAGCCGCTGGTGCCCGCAACCACGGTGCAGCGTAGCGCGTTGCCGGCAACAGCGCACCGCGACGGCGAGCCACTTGAACTCGCAGTCGTGGCACGGTGTAACGCAGTGTCCTCGGGTATCGCTAGATGATTGCGCGCAGCGAAGGTGTCTCAGCCGCTGGTGTCGGAGTTGTCAGTAGTGCTCGTAGGGCCGGCGACCGGACCCCGTATTCTGGTACTATTCAGCAGCACTGGTTCAGCGGAAGGGGAGTTCTTGAACTGTTTCCCCCCTGGGCAGTGGTGACCCTCGACTTTGAGCCCCCTACTTGGCATCCTGCCAATGCTCAAAATATCCTAGAGTGGGACTATCAGCAATATGCACCAGGGTGTTTTGATGTCACCTGGGCTAGCCCTTCCTGCACCCAGTACAGTCAGGCGCGCACCACCGGTGGATAACCTGATCCTCTGCAAGCCGACAGGGTTGTACGCCGGGCGCTGAAAATCATTTGACCTCCTGCAACCAGATTATTGGTTCATAGAGAATCCCAGAAGGCGTCACCCCTACGCACTACGATACCGCTCAACGATGCGGCAGCTCCCTCTCCCATTGACATGTACGTACTGTATGTATGGTAAACGGTCCATGAAGCCCACGTGCATATGAACGCATTCGACGCCACCCACGCCTCTATTGCACTGCACTACCCTAACCCCGCGCGCGTGCAGATGGGCAACATGCAGTCACTCTGAAACCGCACAACTTGGGCCCCATCCGGAGCAAACTGAAGCAAAACAGTCTTCCTCAATATACCATGTACCAGCACTCTGATGCGACAACTTTCTCAACATCTACTCCTTCGCGAAACTGAAGACCCGCTTTAGATCCCAGGTGGCGACCTCTGTAAGTAGGAGCGGCACCTTGGTAGCGGGGGCTGACAATAAGATAAAAAGGAACCAGGAAACCTAAGAACCGGAACTTAGATAGGTACCTTAGCAGAGTAATCCCAGGAGGTACGTAGATCACTCCTAAGGGGGGAGAGTTGTGCCCGGAGGCACAGCGTAAGCCGGTATACCTGAGTTGACATGTGTCACCAAGGGTAATGAGGAATTGACAGGGTGACAGTGAAGTCGGGCTTGAGATTACGGTAAGAATGAGTACCAGATGTACGGGGGATGACAGTATGACACTATGTCACTATGCCAGTGCAGTAGTATGACAGTGCCGTATTACAGTCATGGTGACACTTGGTCAGATCATCGGACTACGGTCGAATTCGTATTCAGATTGAAGAGACGATGAAAATGAGTATCAGATGTCTGGGGGTTGACAGTGTGACCCGATGACGGTATGACAGTATGTCAGTATGACAGTACTGTATGACCGTCATCAGGATAGTCCGTCAACAAGACATCAGAATCGAAGATGTTGCATCGAATCAGAAATGGAATGAATCGAGATATGATCGGGTCAGAACCGAACGGTGCATCGTGATATGACATCGGGTAGTCGGGTCGGTGGACCGAGTTGCCCGAGTTGCAAGAATAAGTAGAGCACTTGAGAAGTGTACGGCCTTCAGAACTCAGATCTTAACTAACGTTTGCACCTAATTAATCTGGCCCTGTTCCAGTATATCGTATAAAAGAATGATGTTCCTTTACATGTTCAAACAAAAACAACTTCTGAGTATATAGACTATTACCCCGTTACACCGTGGGAACTTGACGGATGGCCACCGACTCCTCGTTCAACGGCAACGGGCTTCCCAATATATATGCATGTCGTACAAAAATACGCATAGTCCACTCCAACGGCTAGCTAGGTGACCAGTCGTCACAGATTTGTCGTGGGTGAATGACTCCGTGCTAGATGAACCTTGTTTACTATATCGGTGTCCTATTTTCATGGGACGTGATACTACATATCCCTGACAGGTGCATGTTCGTGGCCGATGTAAATAACACTACGGAGGAATGCATCGAATATAGTGTAGTATAGTACAGTTTAAGCCTCCCATGCCCGGGACAAGTAGTGCACACATAGTACAGTATAAGCTATACCAAGAAGCCGTTCCTAGTTGTAATTCATTCATAAAAGAATAGTTAACTTGTTGTTGCAACAAGCGTGCATCGGGAGATGCTTGTAAAGTATCACTCTCCTGGTATAAAATTTGGTTCTGGACCGCTATACAATTTGGGTATGCAATACTATGCATTGTTTTATTCTTTGTTCTGCTACTGCTGACAACATCTTCTCTTCACTTCATCAGAATTACTTACATTACTTACAATTTCATTGTCACTCACCTACATCCGCCGGGATACTTTCTGTCCAGCCGCCTGCAGCCGTTGGAAATCAAGCAATCATTCTCAATGCATGCGTACACACCACATGGCAAAGTGCATCCATACATCCAACGTACGCCATGCATCACGAAATCAGTTAGGGACAATCATGGAAGCTGCCTCAATAATGTGCAACCAAGGAAGGAACAGGTCACCTGCAGCCTCAAGCCCATGCCGTCCTTGCTCCTATCATCTCGGGAAACAGCGCGGTTGTTGTACAGCTGCCGGGGTGGCTCTGCAGATCCTGGCCGTGACCGCCCAGCACTCATCGGGCGCGACACCATTGCAGAGGAGGGACGAGTGCTGGTGCCAGCAGCGGCGCCACGTAGAGCTCTCCTGTTTGCCAACAAACCCACTCAACTCGCTTAGTTCATGTGCAGGAACATGTGGGAACAAAGTGGCGCTGCATAGCGCCCTCTTGGTTGCTGTGGAGCCTAATTGAATGGCTCAGATCCAAATTAAAAATGGTCAAAGGAGGTGGAAGCATCTGCCTCCCACCTTCATGACAGCTTGAGGAACAACATCAATCAACATGCACACCCCCAGTCAGTTGCAGGTGGAGCAGAAACAGTCTGTCAGAGAGTTTTGACTACCAGCTCGTATAATAAGAACAAGGCTAGAGCAGGCGTACTCTTCATCAGGTGGATTGTTCTTCGTAACTCGGCCGACAAGCACTGCCTGTGCTCACACCATTTTACCTCTTTCAGCCCCCCTGCACCTGTTGCCCCTTGACTGGTAGACATAGGAGGCCAACCTGCCTCCTACGGCCATCAAGCACGAGACTCAGGCGCCCAATGACGTATCCAGCAAAGAAGAAATCGCCAAGAGGAGGGGGGGTAAATAAGCAGGCACACAGCGTGGGCACACAAGATCGACTGACCATCTCAGCAAATCGAAGAGAATGATTAAAAAATCTCGAACGGAATGAATGGAATTGGCAATCAAGGACAAACCTCGGATCTCTCGAGCGCTGCCTGCAGCCTTGCCTCAAACTCCGCCTGCTTTGCTGCATTTTCCTCCACCACAGCCTGCTTCCTCCAACCCGATGTTCCTTCAAAGGAACCCCCTATTCCAGGGGGGCACTCTTGGGGCCTGTTCTGGGGGGGGCACTCGTGTGGCATGACGCCTGAAATACATCAAGCCAGGATGTACCGTGGCACACCCCCATTGTGCCACCCTATAAGTGGATGATCGCTGCATAACCCAGCCCAACGTATACCCCGGCAAAAAACTTGTTACAGGCTGAAGAGCCTGGCGTCGTGCTCACTGTCACGCGCCTGTGCGGGCTCACCTTGAGCTCGGCGTCGTGCTCACGGTCACGCGCCTGTGCGGGCTCACCTTGAGCTCGGCGTCGTGCTCACGGTCGCGCGCCTGTGCGGGCTCACCTTGAGCTCGGCGTCATGCTCACGGTCACGCGCCTGTGCGGGCTCACCTTGAGCTTGGCGTCATGCTCACGGTCACGCGCCTGTGCGGGCTCACCTTGAGCTTGGCGTCATGCTCACGGTCACGCGCCTGTGCCTCCTCTTGTAATGCACGGAATCGCTTCTCACTGGCGGCAGCCTGCCGCCCAGCCCATCACTCCCAGAGCCTGCAGATCTGCGGGGAGGTGCAATGTGAGGGGCCGCGCACAGGGCACCGTCGCCACGAGGGCACGAAGGTTGCGGCAGCGGTGCATGAGGAGCCTGCGAAGATACTCTGAAGAACAGGCTGAAAGGCATGCCCAACAGCTTGTGATGGATGGCAGGACCGACACGAGCAGCATAGTCAATGGGCATCAATCGGAAAGCCAGCTCAGCAAGGCGGCTGGGGTCAGGCGCCGCCTCGCACCTGCTGCGCAGCAAATGCCTCGGCCTTGCTCAGCATCGAAGCCAGCCTCTCCGCCTCCCTGCCGAGCGCCTCAGGTATCCCCCCAGCATAGCTGAGGTGCAAACCCTTACTGCACCATGCCAGCAACATTAACCATGCACCACACCACTTGCAAGATGAGCCGCTCTTTGCGTGATGGACCATGCACCACACCACCTGCAAGATGAGCCGCTCTTTGCGTGATGGACCATGCATCACACCACCTGCAAGATGAGCCGCTCTTTGCGTGGTGGACCATGCACCACACCACCTGCAAGATGAGCCGCTCTTTGCGTGGTGGACCATGCACCACACCACCTGCAAGATGAGCCGCTCTTTGCGTGGTGGACCATGCACCACACCACCTGCAAGATGAGCCGCTCTTTGCGTGGTGGACCATGCACCACACCACCTGCAAGATGAGCCGCTCTTTGCGTGGTGGACCATGCACCACACCACCTGCAAGATGAGCCGCTCTTTGCGTGGTGGACCGTGCACCACACCACCTGCAAGATGAGCCGCTCTTTGCGTGGTGGACCATGCACCACACCACCTGCAAGATGAGCCGCTCTTTGCGTGGTGGACCATGCACCACACCACCTGCAAGATGAGCCGCTCTTTGCGTGATGGACCATGCACCACACCTGCAAGATGAGCCGCTCTTTGCGTGATGGACCATCACCACACCACACACCAAAGATGAGCCGCTCTTGTGGTGGACCATGCACCACACCACCTGCAAGATGAGCCGCTCTTTGCGTGATGGACCATGCACCACACCACCTGCAAGATGAGCCGCTCTTTGCGTGATGGACCATGCACCACACCACCTGCAAAGATGAGCCGCTCTTTGCGTGGTGGGCCGTGCACCACCACCACCAAGATGAGAGCCGCTCTTTGCGTGGTGGACCATGCCACCACACCACTGCCAAGATGAGCCGCTCTTTGCGTGGTGGACCATGCACCCACACCACCTGCAAGATGAGCCGCTCTTTGCGTGATGGACCATGCACCACACCACCTGCAAGATGAGCCGCTCTTTGCGTGGTGGACCATGCACCACACCACCTGCAAGATGAGCCGCTCTTTGCGTGATGGACCATACACCACACCACCTGCAAGATGAGCCGCTCTTTGCGTGATGGACCATGCACCACACCACCTGCAAGATGAGCCGCTCTTTGCGTGATGGACCATACACCACACCACCTGCAAGATGAGCGCTCTTTGCGTGGTGGACCGTGCACCACACCACCTGCAAGATGAGCCACTCTTTGCGTGATGGACCATGCACCACCACCTGCAAGATGAGCCGCTCTTTGCGTGATGGACCGTGCACCACACCACCTGCAAGATGAGCGGCTGCGTGGTGGACCATGCACCACACCACCTGCAAGATGAGCCGCTCTTTGCGTGGATGGCCACATAGCAAAACATTTCAGGCACCCTTGAACAACACACGACAGAAATTTCTACGTGCACCGGACGCGGCTCACGTGGACATCGTGGACTTAACCCTCATCGTATACTGGCATCTATTCCCCTCTCATCATGCGGAATGGAGCTTGGCACTATGATATCACCAGCTTAACAGCGGCGCTGTACCTCTGTTTTCTTGACTGTTGCGGCGCAGAAGGTACATGGAGCTAGATGGAGAGCCTCCCGCTGAGCCACCTCGCGACAAGAAACGCACGAGCTCCAACACAAAGATAGTCCCTTGTTCACCTCAAGATGCGGCGAATGGCGACAGACCTGGTGGACTCTGCAAGCTCATCCTGCTTAGTCTGGGCCTCCGACGAGAGCCGTGACACGTCACGCACAAGCTCCACCTTGCTGCGCTGCACCGGAGGCTTTTCCCTGCAGCACGTGCAGGATGACGCGTCAGGCAGGCATGGAGGATGACGCGTCAGGCAGGCTCAACACATAAAATAATGTGCAGGCCCAAGATATGCTTTCATGGCGTCGGCTCCATGGCAAGCGCTGATGCTTGGGCGAGTGGCGCCTCCAGAGCAGATGGATCTCCTGCTGTCCCCTCGTGGGAGCATGCAAATACACGTACGCGGTCGCGTCTGGAGCAGGGTGGCATGCTCGGGGGGAAGCATGCGATTGGCTGGAGTGATGTTTCTGATCTTTTGCTTTGAATCATGGTGGATGACGGGGAGGCGCACCCGTTGGAGCCAAAGAAGCTGCGGCCGAAGAAGGAGGCAAATTCCGGCCAGGAGAGCTTGCGCGAGCGATCGAGGTCGATGCGGCGAAACACCTCCTCGAAGAGCTCTGGGTTTGACCCGTCGCAGTGCATCGAGGCCGCTGTTGGCAGCTTCAGCATGTCTAGCACCCTTCCATCCCTCTGCAGCGAGCTCATCAGCTCCCCTTTGTTGATCTGCATCCTCCCTCCCCTCGCGTCCAACCCCTCTGTAGCGAGCTCTCCATGTTCCCCTGCCAGGCCTAAATTACCCTTGTCAGGGCTGTCCTATATTCAAGTGTGATGACGTGAGCTTCCACCAAAGTAGTCCTATCTCTGGGGGAACCATCCAAAGGCCAAAGTGTGTGAAAAGGCAGCGCAAGCATGGCTACTGACTCCTCCGATCATTCACTGCATTCACTTTGGGAGTGATGAAGGTGATGAACCAGCTGGGCTCATTTGTTGGGGAGTGATGGAGATGATGAGCCAGCTGGGCTCATTTGTTGGGGAGTGATGGAGATGATGAGCCAGCTGGGCTCATTTGTTGGGGAGTGATGGAGATGATGAGCCAGCTGGGCTCATTTGTTGGGGAGTGATGGAGATGATGAGCCAGCTGGCTCATTTGTTGGGGGGGCGATTGTATGAGCATCCAACTTCTAATGCCCTTCAGCTTTTGGGAGCATATTCTAAAGTGAGAATGTTTAGCTGAGCCATCTCTCGCATCTGGAGCGGCACCTCCCCTTCCTCCCCTTCTCAACCAGCAGGCGTGCGGTGGATTGCGCACAAAGATGCCGAAGAGAGCGGCCTGGTCGGGCAGAAGGGGCACGCGATTAACTGGACGGCGCCCTCGCACCTTCCCGTCGTGGTCGTGGTCCACAGACTCAAACACCTCCCGCAAGACCCGCATTGCGGCCCCCCCACGCAGCGTGCCGGGCACCCCCTCCCCCGCAGCAATAAAGTCGAGCACCGACTTCAAGCTGTCCACGGCATCGTCAAAGTCCACAAAGAGGCCCAGCTCATCCGTGGTGGCCGCCTCAAGCTCCCGCGTCCGCCCTGCATGCATGCCGCGATTGGTCGGGGGGGGGAAGTGAAAGGGGCAGTTTAGGATATAAAAGACCAAAAGGAAACAACTGAAATCGAAGCGCGGAGGAGCTACTACGGCGCTAGGGTTTGTGAGTTGAAATAATAAGAATACAGCGTGGAGTTGACTCTAGTTATCTGCGTGAGAGAGGAAAGGCGGAGGGTGACCCGAGGCGCGCAGCATCTCGAGGCTGGTCTCAAAGCGGTCGCTCTGCTGGAGCACAATGTACGGGTCTTTCTCCTCCAGCGCATATTCAACTGTTCCAGTCATCCCCTCCCATCGCACCCTCAGGCCTCAGGCCATCACGCATAGACTGAGACAGGGACTTAAGCTGAGCCTTACGACCCAGGAGGTGAACACGCACTGGCCGACAGTGCCCATAACTGAGACATACGCCACACCGAAACCGTGAACGGCGGAATGGAAGATCAACTTATCCATCTCACACGGTTCCTTGGCGGGACGTCTCACATAGCTTATGAACGGGACGTCTCGTGAGGCTGCATGAGACTGGGCCTGCCTGAGGCGTGCGATGACCGGGCCTGCCTGAAGCATGTGACGGGACGTGCAAGAGGCATGCGATGACAGGCCTGCCTGAGGTGTGGGGTGACGGGGCTGCATGAGGCGTGGGGTGACGGGGGCTGCATGAGGTGCGTGATAACGGGCCCGCATGAGGTGTGCGGTGACTGGCCCGCATGAGGCTTGCAATGATGGGGCGTGCATGAGGCGTGCGGTGACCGGGCCTGCCTTAGGAGTGCGGTGACCGGGCCTACATCAGGCTTGCAATGACGGGGGTTGCATGAGGCGTGCGATGACGGGGCGTGCATAAGGCGTGTGGTGACTGGGCCTACACGAGGCGTGCGGTGACGGGGGCTGTATTGGAATCTGCAAGTGCCTGCTGATCAGTTTGGTGTAAAGCATGACTATCTAGACCTTCTACAGTAGTCAGGATGCTCAAACCCTGAAGAAACCCTAAAGACACCCTGTGGAACCCTTAAATCTGGATCTGTAGATCTGCTGAACTAATCGTGGCCGTCAGATCATTGATGACCATCGGCAAGTGTGTAATTAGTTCATCTGTACTCAGGCGTGTCACTGCGGTCGGTATGAACACGACAGTGACACGTAGGACTCTGTTTAGTGAACTTTCACATAGACTGCCCAATCAATAATGATTGGGCGTTGAAGTTCGCGGCGTTTCAAGCTGCGAACTGGTATATCTTTTGTGAATGAAAGTTTACGCTCGCTTTTGTGAAAACGGGCTCTCGAATTCTAACAGGCTGCATGAGGCGTGCGGTGACGGGGCGTGCATGGGGCGTGTGGTGACGAGGCTGCATGAGGCATGCGATGACGGGACGTGCATGAAGCGTGCGATGACCAGGCCTGCCTGAAGCATGTGCCGGGGCGTGCAAAAGACGTGCGATGGCGGAAGCCGCATGAGGTGTGCGGTGACGGGGGCTGCATGAGGCGTGCGGTGACCGGGCCTGCATGAGGTGTGCGGTGACCGGGGCTACATCAGGCTTGCAATGATGGGGCGTGCATGAGGCGTGCGGTGACGGGTCTGCCTTAGGTGTGCGGTGACAGGGCCTGCATGAGGTGTGCGGTGACAGGGGCTACATCAAGCTTGCAATGATGGGGCGTGCATGAGGCATGCGGTGACAGGGCCTGCCTGAGGTGTGCGATGACAGGGCCTGCCTGAGGTGTGCGGTGACGGGTCTGCTTAGGTGTGCGGTGACCAGGGCTAAATCGGGCTTGCAATGATGGGCGTGCATGAGGCGTGCGGTGACTGGCCCGCATGAGGCTTGCAATGATGGGGGCGTGCATGAGGCTTGCAATGCTGGGGCATGCATGAGACGTGCGGTAACAGGGGCTACATCAGGCTTGCAATGATGGGGCGTGCATGAGGCGTGGGATGACGGGCCCGCGTGAGGTGTGTGGTAAAGGGCTGCAGCGCTTGCAATGATGGGGCGTGCATGAGACGCTGATGACAGGGCCTGCATGAGGTGTGCGGTGACCCGGGGGCTACATCAGGCTTGCAATGATGGGGTGTGCATGAGGGCGTGCAGTAACCCCTGCCTGAGGTGTGCGGTGACAGGGCCTGCATGAGGTGTGTGGTAAAGGGGGCTGCATGACGCTTGCAATGATGGGGCATGCATAAGACGTGCGGCGACAGGGTCTGCATGGCGTGTGTGTGACAGGGCCTGCATGAGGTGTGTGACGGGGCCTGCATGAGGTGTGCGGTGACCGGGCGTGCATGAGGCGTGCGGTGACAGGGCCTGCCTGAGGCGTGCGGTGACCAGGGCTACATCAGGCTTGCAATGATGGGGCCTGCCTTAGAGTGTGCGGTGAGCAGGCGTGCATAAGGCGTGTAGTAAAGGGGCTGCATGGCCGCTTACAATGATGGGCGTGCATGAGAACTGCGGTAGATAGCCTACAGGTGTGCGGTGACGGGGCGTGCATGAGGCGTGTGGTAAAGGGGGCTGCATGACGCTTGCAATGATGGGGCGTGCATGAGAACTGCGGTGAATGGCGTGCCTTATGTGTGCGGTGACGGGCCTGCCTTAGGTGTGCGGTGACCGGGCCTGCATGAGGTGTGTGGTAAAGGGGGCTGCATGAGGCTTGCAATGATGGCGTGCATGAGGCGTGCGGTGACCCGAGCCTGCATAGAGATGTCGCGGTGACAGAGCTACATCAGAGGCTTGCAATGATGGGCGTGCCTGAGAGTGTCTGTTGAGGGGAGCCTGCCTGAGGGTGCGACGTGTGATAAATTGTGCATGAAGTGCGGCCGGGCCTGCCTGAGAGTGTGCGGTGACCAGGGCTACATCAGCTTTGCAATGATAAGTGTGCATGAAGTGCGGTGACCGGAGCCTGCCTGAGGTGATCAGTGACCGGGGCTACATGAGGCTTGCAATGATGGGGTGTGCATGAAGTGCGGCGACCGGGCCTGCCTGAGGTGTGCGGTGACAGGGGGCTGCACTTGAGGGCGTGCGGTGACAGGGCCTGCATGAGGTGTGCGGTGACGGGGCTACATCAGGCTTGCAATGATGGGCGTGCCTGAGTGTGCGGTGACAGGGCCTGCCTGAGGATGCGGTGACAGGGAGCTGCATGAGGCGTGCGGGCCTGCCTGAGGTGTGCGATGACAGAGAGCTGCATGAGAGTGTGCGGTGACCGGGCCTGCATGAGAGTGTCATTGACGGGGCTACATCAGGCTTGCAATGATGGGGTGTGCATGAGAAATGCGGTGACGGGCCTGCCTGAGTGTGCGATGACAGGAGCTGCATGGGCGTGCGGCGAGGCCTGCATGAAAGTGTGCGGTGACGGGGCTACATCAGGCTTGCAATGATGGGGCGTGCATGAGGCGTGCGGTGACCGGGCCTGCATGAGGCGTGCAGTGACTGGCCTGCACGAGGTGTGCGGTAACCTTAGGTGTGCGGTGACAGGGCCTGAATGAGGTGCGCGGTAACCGGGCCTACATCAGGCTTGCAATGATAGGTGCATGAGGCGTGCGATGAACAGGAATGTATGAGGCATGCATTGACAGGGCGTGCATGAGGCATGCAATGACCGGGCCTGCATGAGACGTGCGATGACTGCGCGTGGTAACGGGCATGCATAAGGCGTGCGATGACGGGGGCGTGCATGAGGCAGAAGGGATTCACCGATAGCGATGAGGCCCTGCACATCCAGCTCAGTTGTGCTGGTGCGCTTTACCTGGTCGCGAACCAGCGCCAGGCGCTCCGCCGTCAAGTCCGCGGCCTGCACAAACGCGCCACCCGCCCCAAACCAGTGACAACTCGATACGTCCCGGTACCTTTGAACAGCCGAGGGCTTAAAGAATACGACCACCACACGATAGCATCGACGCAGGAAAAGAAAGGGTTGCCAAGGAGCGCACCTGAGAAAGCAACGCTTGCTCCCGTACACCCAGCTCCTGGCGCACCTTCTCGAAGCCCCTCCTGAGCTCCTGCATGCGGAGATCAAGATTCCCATGCTCAGGCTGCGCTATGGTTGCACCCAGTGGCAGCGCAGAACACCATCCGCAGTGGTGGGATGCGGCAGGGACTTCCACAGGCTCCCCAGTGGTGGGATGCGGCAGGGACTTCCA
>LGRX02034050.1:0-19652 GCA_001247695.2 Cymbomonas tetramitiformis
GGGTTCGTCCCAACTCAGACTGCAGCCCCAAAAGTACCGTTTGATGCCAGGACCAATATTGCACAGAATTATGCACACGTAAGCAACTCCTTGTCTGTTTTAAAACGCCAAGCAAACTACGCAAGGCAAAGCATAGGAGACTCCGCAGGTTGCCGCGAGCTTGCTACACCCTATGTATAGAATAATTTTCTCGGCGCCGGGGATCATAATTTCCGTCACCCTCCCCAAAACGAATAACAATAATAACGGTGTGATGGAATGGCAAAAAGCAGCTCAACAGCTGAGGTCAAGCCGGTGGGGACGGGGGGGGTGGGGGGTAATTTCTTTGCCGTATCCTCTCGGCGGGTGTCTTTCTAGTAAGAACTCTGGTGCAGACAAATCTGTATGCAGATTTAAAGGAGCACCAGAGTTAGAGGGGGGAGCTGCTGGGTTGCCCAAACCCAAGAACACAGAGGTTCATTCAGCCAGAGAAATCTTCTCTGGGCGCGCTGATGCCTTTCTTTCAGTAAGAACATAAAACCCTTCGGGCCAGGCCAAAAAAGCTTCTGATCAAGTTTGATTTGACTTGAGGCGATGCAGTGCAGAGTGAAACCGAAGAGTTGCCACACGCCTGGCACCTGTGCAACTAGATCCCGTCCGTGGCGAGCTATCTCCCATAAATGCGCCTAAACAGGGCGCTGCACGCTCGGCAGTGTATGCAAATTTGCAGATAAAAAAATGTTTTTGACTGACTTGAAAATGAAAATGTTGCATGCCTGCCGCCTTTATGAGTGTTCCATTTATTGTCGCGCAAGGGTGGGGGGAGGATTTCATTGTTTTTGTCCGGAGAGAGGGTGTGGCGTGGTGACATGATGGTGCTTGCCACTGCTGATTAACACTGTGCATTGACATCTAAATGTCCACTGGGGTGGTGGGGAGTGAACTGCCATACCCCCTCCCCCCCCCCGGTTTGCGACAATGAATGGAACAACTCTTAGTTGCCAAGCGATCCCCCATACGCATATTCCATCCATGGTGTGCCGAGGGTCGACGGGGAGCCACCGTTGCTGTACAATACGCCACGGGTTGCGGCCGGGAGCCGCCGTTGCGTACGATGGCGACCAAAGTTGGAGTTGAGGCCTGACACAATCCACATTGTCATAATCCCAGAAAATGGCACATGTTTGATACCATGCCATCAGGAATGAGATGTCGCATGTTTGGTGCCACGCGATCGGGAGTGGGATAGGAAGGAGGGTGATATATCTATTTTGAAATCACCTACATGCTCAGTACAGTCCATCCATAATGGGCCGAGGGTCGATCGACGGGGAGCCACGGTTGCGTACGATGTATGGCGACCAAAGTTGGGGTTGAGGCCTGAAACAACGCACAGTGCTGGGAAATGTCACATGTTTGATACCATGCCATCAGGAATGAGATGGGGGGAGCGGGCAATGTTTTCATTTGAAAATCTCCTACATGGCCAGCACGTTCCATCCATAATGTACCAAGGGTTGGCGGGGAGCCGCCGTTGCGTACGGTGGCGCCCAAAGTTGAGGGCGGAAACAACAGCCCACAGTGCCCGAAAATGTCGCATGTTTGGTGCCACGCGATCGGGAGTGGGATAGGAGGGAGGGTGATATATCTATTTGGAAATCGCCTACATGCTCAGCACAGTCCATCCATAACATGCCGAGGGTCGGCGGGGAGCCACGTTTGCGTACGATGGCGACCAAAGTTGGGGTTGAGGCCTGAAACAGCGCAGCCACACGCACTGCGTGTTGGGGAATGTCGCATGTTTGATACCTTGCGATCGGGCATCAGATGGGGGAGCGGGCAATGTTTTCATTTGAAAATCTCCTACATGCCCAGCACGTTCCATCCATATTTTGTCAAGGGTTGGCGGGGAGCCGCCGTTGCGTACGGTGGCGCCCAAAGTTGAGGGCGGAAACAACAACCCACAGTGCCCGAAAATGTCGCATGTTTGGTGCCACGCCATCGGGAGTGGGATAGGAGGGAGGGTGATATATCTATTTGGAAATCGCCTACATGCTCAGCACAGTCCATACATAATGGGTCGAGGGTCGGCGGGGAGCCACCGTTGCGTACGATGGCGACCAAAGTTGGGGTTGAGGCCTGAAACAGCGCACAGTGCTGGGAAATGTCACATGTTTGATATCATGCGATCGGGCATCAGATAAAGGAGCGGGCGATGTTTTCATTTGAAAATCTCCTACATGCCCAGCACGTTCCATCCATAATTTGTCAAGGGTTGGCGGGGAGCCGCCGTTGCGTACGGTGGCGCCCAAAGTTGAGGGCGGAAACAACAGCCCACCGTGCCCGAAAATGTCGCATGTTTGGTGCCACGCGATCGGGAGTGGGATAGGAGGGAGGGTGATATATCTATTTGGAAATCGCCTACATGCTCAGCACAGTCCATACATAATGGGCCGAGGGTCGGCGGGGAGCCACCGTTGCGTACGATGGCGACCAAAGTTGGGGTTGAGGCCTGAAACAGCGCACAGTGCTGGGAAATGTCACATGTTTGATATCATGCGATCGGGCATCAGATGGGGGAGCGGGCAATGTTTTCATTTGAAAATCTCCTACATGGCCAGCACGTTCCATCCATAATTTGTCAAGGGTTGGCGGGGAGCCGCCGTTGCGTACGGTGGCGCCCAAAGTTGAGGGCGGAAACAACAACCCACAGTGCCCGAAAATGTCGCATGTTTGGTGCCACGCGATCGGGAGTGAGATAGGAGGGAGGGTGATATATCTATTTGGAAATCGCCTACATGCTCAGCACAGTCCATCCATAATGTGCCGAGGGTCGGCGGGGAGCCACCGTTGCGTACGATGGCGACCAAAGTTGGGGTTGAGGCCTGAAACAGCGCACAGTGCTGGGAAATGTCACATGTTTGATATCATGCGATCGGGCATCAGATGTAGGAGCGGGCAATGTTTCCATTTGAAAGCCATCTACATGCCCAGCACGTTCCATCCATTATTTGTCAAGGGTTGGCGGGGAGCCGCCGTTGCGTACGGTGGCGCCCAAAGTTGAGGGCGGAAACAACAACCCACGGTGCCCGAAAATGTCGCATGTTTGGTGCCACGCGATCGGGAGTGGGATAGGAGGGAGGGTGATATATCTATTTGGAAATCGCCTACATGCTCAGCACAGTCCATCCATAACATGCCGAGGGTCGGCGGGGAGCCACGTTTGCGTACGATGGCGACCAAAGTTGGGGTTGAGGCCTGAAACAGCGCAGCCACACGCACTGCGTGTTGGGGAATGTCGCATGTTTGATACCTTGCGATCGGGCATCAGATGGGGGAGCGGGCAATGTTTTCATTTGAAAATCTCCTACATGCCCAGCACGTTCCATCCATATTTTGTCAAGGGTTTGGCGGGGAGCCGCCGTTGCGTACGGTGGCGCCCAAAGTTGAGGGCGGAAACAACAACCCACAGTGCCCGAAAATGTCGCATGTTTGGTGCCACGCCATCGGGAGTGGGATAGGAGGGAGGGTGATATATCTATTTGGAAATCGCCTACATGCTCAGCACAGTCCATACATAATGGGCCGAGGGTCGGCGGGGAGCCACCGTTGCGTACGATGGCGACCAAAGTTGGGGTTGAGGCCTGAAACAGCGCACAGTGCTGGGAAATGTCACATGTTTGATATCATGCGATCGGGCATCAGATAAAGGAGCGGGCGATGTTTTCATTTGAAAATCTCCTACATGCCCAGCACGTTCCATCCATAATTTGTCAAGGGTTGGCGGGGAGCCGCCGTTGCGTACGGTGGCGCCCAAAGTTGAGGGCGGAAACAACAACCCACAGTGCCCGAAAATGTCGCATGTTTGGTGCCACGCCATCGGGAGTGGGATAGGAGGGAGGGTGATATATCTATTTGGAAATCGCCTACATGCTCAGCACAGTCCATACATAATGGGCCGAGGGTCGGCGGGGAGCCACCGTTGCGTACGATGGCGACCAAAGTTGGGGTTGAGGCCTGAAACAGCGCACAGTGCTGGGAAATGTCACATGTTTGATATCATGCGATCGGGCATCAGATGGGGGAGCGGGCGATGTTTTCATTTGAAAATCATCTACATGCCCAGCACGTTCCATCCATAATTTGTCAAGGGTTGGCGGGGAGCCGCCGTTGCGTACGGTGGCGCCCAAAGTTGAGGGCGGAAACAACAACCCACAGTGCCCGAAAATATCGCATGTTTGGTGCCACGCGATCGGGAGTGAGATAGGAGGGAGGGTGATATATCTATTTGGAAATCGCCTACATGCTCAGCACAGTCCATCCATAATGTGCCGAGGGGCGGCGGGGAGCCACCGTTGCGTACGATGGCGACCAAAGTTGGGGTTGAGGCCTGAAACAGCGCACAGTGCTGGGAAATGTCACATGTTTGATATCATGCGATCGGGCATCAGATGAAGGAGCGGTCAATGTTTTCATTTGAAAACCATCTACATGCCCAGCACGTTCCATCCATAATTTGTCAAGGGTTGGCGGGGAGCCGCCGTTGCGTACGGTGGCGCCCAAAGTTGAGGTCGGAAACAACAACCCACGGTGCCCGAAAATGTCGCATGTTTGGTGCCACGCGATCGGGAGTGGGATAGGAGGGAGGGTGATATATCTATTTAAAAATCGCCTACATGCTCAGTACAGTCCATCCATAATGTGCCGAGGGTCGGCGGGGAGCCACCGTTGCGTACGATGGCGACCAAAGTTGGGGTTGAGGCCTGAAACAGCGCACAGTGCTGGGAAATGTCACATGTTTGATATCATGCGATCGGGCATCAGATAAAGGAGCGGGCAATGTTTCCATTTGAAAGCCATCTACATGCCCAGCACGTTCCATCCATTATTTGTCAAGGGTTGGCGGGGAGCCGCCGTTGCGTACGGTGGCGCCCAAAGTTGAGGGCGGAAACAACAGCCCACAGTGCCCGAAAATGTCGCATGTTTGGTGCCACGCGATCGGGAGTGGGATAGGAGGGAGGGTGATATATCTATTTGGAAATCGCCTACATGCTCAGCACAGTCCATACATAATGGGCCGAGGGTCGGCGGGGAGCCACCGTTGCGTACGATGGCGACCAAAGTTGGGGTTGAGGCCTGAAACAGCGCACAGTGCTGGGAAATGTCACATGTTTGATATCATGCGATCGGGCATCGGATGAAGGAGCGGGCAATGTTTCCATTTGAAAGCCATCTACATGCCCAGCACGTTCCATCCATTATTTGTCAAGGGTTGGCGGGGAGCCGCCGTTGCGTACGGTGGCGCCCAAAGTTGAGTGCGGAAACAACAGCCCACAGTGCCCGAAAATATCGCATGTTTGGTGCCACGCCATCGGGAGTGGGATAGGAGGGAGGGTGATATATCTATTTGGAAATCACTTACATGCTCAGTACAGTCCATCCATAATGTGCCGAGGGTCGGCGGGGAGCCACCGTTGCGTACGATGGCGACCAAAGTTGGGGTTGAGGCCTGAAACAGCGCACAGTGCTGGGAAATGTCACATGTTTGATATCATGCGATCGGGCATCAGATAAAGGAGCGGGCGATGTTTTCATTTGAAAGCCATCTACATGCCCAGCACGTTCCATCCATAATGTACCAAGGGTTGGCGGGGAGCCGCCGTTGCGTACGGTGGCGCCCAAAGTTGAGGGCGGAAACAACAACCCACAGTGCCCGAAAATATCGCATGTTTGGTGCCACGCCATCGGGAGTGGGATAGGAGGGAGGGTGATATATCTATTTGGAAATCGCCTACATGCTCAGTACAGTCCATCCATAATGTGCCGAGGGTTGGCGGGGAGCCACGGTTGCGTACGATGGCGACCAAAGTTGGGGTTGAGGCCCGAAACAGCGCACACCGCGTGTCGGGAAATGTCGCATGTTTGATACCATGCGATCGGGCATCGGATGGGGGAGCGGGCAATGTTTTCATTTGAAAACCATCTACATGCCCAGCACATTCCATCTAAATTATGCCGAGGGTTGGCGGGGAACCATGGTTACATATGGTGGCGCCCGAAATTTGAATTGACTCATATACAGGCACAACTTGCACACCAAAATGCCCATAGAAGTCGATCGGCAAACTTTTTGAAAATTCTGAGATAAATTTTTCGTAAAATGTACATATGGAGAATATGAAAATCGAAAAAAAAAATGGGTTCGAAAAAAAAGTGGGCAACTCATCTTAGGATGAGTTGCCCTCCGCACGTTGGCAAAAATAGGCAAAATTGGGGGAGCAGATTGCTGGGCGACAAGGATGAGTCGCCCTTTGAGCGAGAGAGAGTTGAAGGGCAACTCATCCGCGGATGAGTCGCCCGTGGCGAGCGAAGGGCGACTCATCCGCGGATGAGTCTTGAGCGAGAGAGTTGAAGGCAACTCATCCGCGGATGAGTCGCCCGCAGGGCGAGTCAAGGGCAACTCATCCGCGGATGAGCTGCCCTGGGCGAGAGCTGAGGCGACTCATCCGCGGATGAGCTGCCCTTGGGAGAGAGAGTTGGAAGGGCAACTCATCCGATGAGTCGCCCGTGGGCGAGAGCGCCGGGCGGCGACTCATCCGGGATGAGTCGCCCGTGGGCGAGAGAGTTGAAGGGCAACTCATCCGCGGATGAGTCGCCCGTGGGCGAGAGAGCTGAAGGGCGACTCATCCGCGGATGAGTTGCCCCGTGGGCGAGAGAGCTGACGGGCGACTCATCCGCGGATGAGGCGCCCTATGGGCGAGAGAGCTGAAGGGCGACCCATCCGCGGACGAGTTGCCCTTTGGGCGAGAGAGCTGAAGAGCAACTCATCCGCGGATGAGCTGCCCCGTGGGCGAGAGAGCTGAAGGGCGACCCATCCGCGGATGAGTTGCCCCGTGGGCGAGAGAGCTGAAAGGCGACTCATCCGCGGATGAGCTGCCCGTGGGCGAGAGAGCTGAAGGGCAGCTCATCCGCGGATGAGGCGGCCCGCTGGAGTGGCAGAGCTGAAGGGCAGCTCATCCGCGGATTAGGCGCCCGCTGGAGTGGCAGAGCTGAAGGGCGACTCATCCGCGGATGAGGCGCCCGCTAGTAGAGTGGCAGAGCTGAAGGGCAGCTAATCCGCGGATGAGTCGCCCGCCGGAGTGGCAGAGCTGAAGGGCGACTCATCCGCGGAGGAGTCGACCGCTGAATTGGCGGAGCTGAAGGGGACCTCATCCGCGGATGAGGCGCGCGCTGGAGTGGCAGAGCTGTTAGGCATATGCTGGGGTTTCCTGGACGCGCCGAAAGTCTTTTTTAGAAATAAACAGGCGGAAATGTTTACTCATCCGCGGATTAGTAAAGAGCGTCAATAGAGAGAAAAACAGTTCCTTCCGCGGATTCAGTATCGTCAATGCGCGGAGAGCTGAAGGACACGTAATCCGCGGGCAACGAAAAATAAACAGTCCGTACAAGAATAACGCAAAGAGCGTCAAGGCAGAAAATAGTTGCTTCCGCGGATTTGGTATCGTCAATGCGCGGAGAGCTGAAGCGGACAAGTAATCCGCGGGCAACGACAGGCATATTTTATGCGCAGCAAGATAAGCGCAATTCTATCCGATAATATTTTAAAACGTCGGTAAAGGAATGCGCGGAGGCGGCGACTTAAACAGCAGCGTCTTTCCTTCGGTCAAAGAAGAAAAGGGTCTCGCGACTGAAAGCTATGTACTATCGTTTTCAATACCAAGATGACCAAATGACGACGATGACCAACCGTAAATAATTTTAGACCAATGAGTACATCTCGATCGGATTCTGAATATCGGAAACCTGATGACACCGATGACCGGACAATTAAACATGACTGCTTTTTTTTTTTTGGACCAATAATTATCGAGTATCCAACTACTTTAGGATCGACGATCGGAATTTCTATTTTATAGACCATCTGCAACTTCGATCATGAATTCATTTGTTCAAAATTTTGGATGACGCATGCACCTCCAGTTGCGCACAAAGATTTGCTGATCAAAGGCAAAGCAGATATATTTTAACGATTTTTCTTGATACACGTATACGGAAATAATCTCAGATATTAAAAGGCGATTTATCTCAGGAAACATTTGAGCGAACACGAGCTTGTGCACATAGCCAATGCGCGGAAACCCTACAATATCATACAAATAAGTACAGCGGGCGACTCCTCCGCGGATGAGTCGCCCTTCAGCTCTGCGCCACTCCAGCGCGCGCCTCATCCGCGGATGAGTCGCCCTCGTTCAGCTCTCGGCCACTCCAGCGGGCGCCTCATCCTCGGATGAGTCGCCCTTCAGCTCTGCCACTCCAGCGCGCGCCTCATCCGCGGGTGAGTCGTCCTACAGCTCTCTCGCCCACGGGCGACCTATCCGCGGATGAGTCGCTCCTTCAGCTCGCCATCTTGGCGGGCGCCCCTCATCCGCGGATGAGTTTCTTCACCGTTATTTTAGCTGGGCGACTCATCCGCGGATGAGTCGCCCTTCGGGCCAAGACGCTCCAGCGGGCGCCCTACCGCGGATGAGTCGCCCTCGCCACCTGGGGCTGGGCGACTCATCCGCGGATGAGCTGCCCTTCAGCTCTGCCACTCCAGCGGGCGACTCATCCGCGGATGAGCTGCCCTTCAGCTCTATCGCCCACGGGCAGCTCATCCGCGGATGAGTCGCCCTTCAGCTCTCTCGCCCACGGGGCAACTCATCCGCGGATGAGTCGCCCTTCAGCTCTCTCGCCCACGGGCAGCTCATCCGCGGATGAGTCGCCCTTCAGCTCTCTCGCCCACAGGGCAACTCATCCGCGGATGGGTCGCCCTTCAGCTCTCTCGCCCACGGGCGACTCATCCGCGGATGAGTCGCCCTTCAGCTCTCTCGCCCACGGGGCAACCCATCCGCGGATGAGTCGCCCTTCAACTCTCTCGACCATAGGGCGACTCGTCCGCGGATGAGTTGCTCTTCAGCTCTCTCGCCCACAGGGCGCCTCATCCGCGGATGAGTTGCCCGTCGATTGTCTCGCCCACGGGGCGACTCATCCGCGGATGAGTCGCCCTTCAGCTCTCTCGTCCACGGGCAGCTCATCCGCGGATGATTTGCCCGTCGATTGTCTCGCCCACGGGGCGACTCATCCGCGGATGAGTTGCCCGACAGAGTCTTGCTCCACCCCCCCCAATTTTGCCTATTTTTGCCAACGTGCGGAGGGCAACTCATCCTAAGATGAGTTGCCCACTTTTTTTTCAAACCCATTTTTTTCGATTTTCGTTTTCTCCATATGTACATTTTATGAAGAAATTATCTCAGAATTTTCAAAAAGTTTGCCGATCGACTTCTATGGGCATTTTGGTGTGCAAGTTATGCCTGTACATACGTCAGTTCAAATTTCGGGCGCCACCATATGTAACCATGGTTCCCCGCCAACCCTCGGCATAACTTAGATGGAATGTGCTGGGCATGTAGATGGTTTTCAAATGAAAACATTGCCCGCTCCCCCATCCGATGCCCGATCGCATGGTATCAAACATGCGACATTTCCCAACACGCAGTGTGCGCTGATTCAGGCCTCAATCAACCCCAACTTTGGTCGCCATCGTACGCAACGGTGGCTCCCTGCCAACCCTCGGTACATTATGGATGGACCGTACTGAGCATGAAGGTGATTTCCAAATAGATATATCACCCTCCCTCCTATCCCACTCCCGATCGCGTGGCACGAAACATGCGACATGTTTGGGCACTGTGGGCTGTTGTTTCCGCCCTCAACTTTGGGCGCCACCGTACGCAACGGCGGCTCCCCGACAACCCTCGGCACATTATGGATGGAACGTGATGGGCATGTAGGTGATTTTCAAATGAAAACATTGCCCGCTCCCCCATCTGATGCCCGATCGCATGGTATCAACAAACATGCGACATTTCCCAGCACTGTGCGCTGTTTCAGGCCTCAACCCCAACTTTGGTCGCCATCGTACGCAACGGTGGCTCCCGACAACCCTCGGCACATTATGGATGGACTGTGCTGAGCATGTAGGTGATTTCCAAATGAAAACATTGCCCGCTCCCCCATCTGATGCCCGATCGCATGGTATCAACAAACATGCGACATTTCCCAGCACTGTGCGCTGTTTCAGGCCTCAACCCCAACTTTGGTCGCCATCGTACGCAACGGTGGCTCCCGCCAACCCTCGTCACATTATGGATGGACTGTGCTGAGCATGAAGGTGATTTCCAAATAGATATATCACCCTCCCTCCTATCCCACTCCCGATTGCGTGGCACCAAACATGCGACATTTTCGAGCACTGTGGGCTGTTGTTTCCGCCCTCAACTTTGGGCGTCACCGTACGCAACGGCGGCTCCCCGCCAACCCTTGGTACAATATGGACGGAACATGCTGGGCATGCAGGTGATTTTCAAATGAAAACATTGCCCGCTCCCCCCATCTCATTCCTGATGCCATGGTATCAAACATGCGACATTTCCCAGCACTGTGCGCTGTTTCAGGCCTCAACCCCAACTTTGGTCGCCATCGTACGCAACGGTGACTCCCCGCCGACCCTCGGCACATTATGGATGGACTGTGCTGAGCATGAAGGTGATTTCCAAATAGATATATCACCCTCCCTCCTATCCCACTCCCGATCGCGTGGCACCAAACATGCGACATTTTCGGGCACTGTGGGTTGTTGTTTCCGCCCTCAACTTTGGGCGCCACCGTACGCAACGGCGGCTCCCCGCCAACCCTTGGTACATTATGGATGGAACGCGCTGGGCATGTAGGAGATTTTCAAATGAAACCATTGCCCGCTCCCCCCATCTCATTCCTGATGGCATGGTATCAAACATGTGCCATTTTCTGGGATTATGACAATGTGGATTGTGTCAGGCCTCAACTCCAACTTTGGTCGCCATCGTACGCAACGGCGGCTCCCGGCCGCAACCCGTGGCGTATTGTACAGCAACGGTGGCTCCCCGTCGACCCTCGGCACACCATGGATGGAATATGCGTATGGGGGATCGCTTGGCAACTAAGAGTTGTTCCATTCATTGTCGCAAACCGGGGGGGGGGAGGGGGTATGGCAGTTCACTCCCCACCACCCCAGTGGACATTTAGATGTCAATGCACAGTGTTAATCAGCAGTGGCAAGCACCATCATGTCACCACGCCACACCCTCTCTCCGGACAAAAACAATGAAATCTTCCCCCCACCCTTGCGCGACAATAAATGGAACACTCATAAAGGCGGCAGGCATGCAACATTTTCATTTTCAAGTCAGTCAAAAACATTTTTTTATCTGCAAATTTGCATACACTGCCGAGCGTGCAGCGCCCTGTGTAGGCGCATTTATGGGAGATAGCTCGCCACGGACGGGATCTAGTTGCACAGGTGCCAGGCGTGTGGCAACTCTTCGGTTTCACTCTGTACTGCATCGCCTCAAGTCAAACTTGATCAGAAGCTTTTTTGGCCTGGCCCGAAGGGTTTCATGTTCTTACTGAAAGAAAGGCATCAGCGCGTCCAGAGAAGATTTCTCTGGCTGAATGAACCTCTGTGTTCTTGGGTTTAACCAATCCAGCAGCTCCCCCCTCTAACTCTGGTGCTCCTTTATGTCTACGTGCAGATTTGTCTGCACCAGAGTTCTTACTAGAAAGACACCCGCCGAGAGGATACAGTACGGCAAAGAAATACCCCCCACACACACACACACACTGACACACCGGTTTGACCTCAGCTGTTGAGCTGCTTTTGTCATTTCATTATACCGTTACTGTTATTCGTTTTGGGGAGGGTGACGGAAATTGTGATCCCCGGCGCCGAGAAAATTGTTCTATACATAGGGTGTAGCAAGCTCGCGGCAACCTGCGGAGTCTCCTATGTTTTGCCTTGCGCAGTTTGCTTGGCGTTTTAAAACAGACAAGGAGTTGCTTACGTGTGCATAATTCTGTGCAATATTGGTCCTGGCATCAAACGGTACTTTTGGGGCTGCAGTCTGAGTTGGGACGAACCCCGCACAGCTTGGGTTGAATTCCCAACAGTTCCAGGGGGGGCGCGTTTAGTGTTCTGCTATTGGCGGACGAGCTCCTACGTATACGTACTGTAATACCGGATGGGAGCCCGTAACAACAGGAGACACGCAGTCCTCATTGCACGTGTGATATAGAGGGAATCCAGATAAAACCCTGACTGCTGAGCGACGCACCCGTCTGCGAATCGTACAATCATTGTGATGCCTTCAGTGTTCAGGTTTGGTGTGCATCGGAATCGCGCAAGTGTCGATGTAGATGCCATTCACCGCCATGAGATGGTGCACCGACCATGCCCCGTATGCAATTTGCACCAGTGGAATTTGATGACGATGGCAAACCGCCCTGTTTCCGATGCTCACAGGCATGCTATGATAATGGCTATGTGGCGCTTTACCCGGCGAACTCGGGTTTATCTGTTTTTTGAATTGGTACAGCCGCACCTCTGTCCCGATATCGCGCTGAATATGCATGGGGTGAAGCATGGATGGACGACTCTGCGATTAATGGTTATTCCGATCGATGGTGTCCACATATTGGTCTATTGTTACCAGAAGACGAAACGACACCTTTTGACGAGTACTGTATCAGTTGCGATTGCCTTAGTTGAGCAGGTATAAAGGCACTCACCTCGCTTGTCATCACAACTCACTTTTCAGCTCTACACTACTCAGAACTGACCACACATAGCCCAAACGCTACCTGAAAACCCCAAGGCAAACTCGTCATGAAATGCGATTATTGTGATCTTCCTGCCAACGTCCGCACATGGTTTAATGCTGGCTCGTATCTTGTTGCGATAAATGACCATAACGAACATTTCGCGTGTATGCGCTGTTCTTGCGAAATATTCATGTGCCAGGACGCAATGAATGACGAAGACGCACGGGGTATACTGGGAGCTGATAGATTATATCATTCCTTTCCGGCGTCTGAAAGGCGTAGAGTGAACCGATTCGGGATCTCTTGCCTAGAAGTAATACTAAGTACTTTGCAATGTAATGGCAACACTCTACTATGATGTACGACGCTACGACCATTGGTTGCTGACTTATGGCTTTTGCGACATATCTATATTAGGTCGTGACATGCTGCTACCTATGTTTACTTAGTGCCTCACCACACACACACACATATATATATATATATATTCCCACGCTATACATTCTTTGGTCGGGGTGCGACTCCGCTTGTGGTGTAGTGGAATCCCTAGGAGCACGAGGGCCTTCGATCCGACCTGACTGAGGGAGGGGATCCGATAGACTGGAAAATCGGCACACACATACACACTATATAAAGCTTGCTTTCGCGACATCGCTATCCATTTCTCACTTTCGTTCACCATCCACCCACCTCCTACCACCATTCCAAGAAGATTGATGCGCATCTAGCTTGCCCGATGGTTGACATAAATACGTGTTACTAAAACATGTTCTCCCCTTTATTCGAGCCAGGTACAATCGGCGAGTACGAGCGGCATGCGATGCCTACGCTAAAATAATTGATGGCCGATTACCCACAGTAGTGCAATGCAGGATTGTTGGCCGGCAATCCTCCCGTATCCAAAATTGAAAATCCCGATGTTTTCCCAAACCTTGTGTTGCGGTATCATTATTTCGTTGAGAAGCATGATCCCGAGTTGGTCCGTTTGGAATAATGGAAGACTGAAGACAACTAAAATGCCATGATGTGCCAATGAGATGCCACCGACTCTCTGTCGTGTCTGGAGCAATAATGATGGCAATTACTTTGAAATCATGTAGCTAGTCATTTGTATCAAATCGGCAGACAACATGACCATTTGGCACGGCACGGAAAATTCACTATCGAACATTTATGAGCAACCATATAGTAACACTACTAACACGACTAGCAAACATCCTACTTGTAATTAAACGAATAGACAACGTTCATGCAACAATACCCGTGTGATGATAGTTGTATAGCCGCGTTTTTTGACGCGGGCCTTGTGTTTATGAACACACCCAATCAAAAAATAGATCTCTCTCTGTTGATTGCTCGATGATCACACGAACTACAATAGCAAACAGTATAATAAAGGCATACCGTACCGCATAAACGCATATCGCAACCTACGTGGCTGCCACGTGTCTGCATTACACTGCGCGTTATGATGACGTGGCAGGTCACCCGTCGTCTATAAACGGAGAATAGTAGCAGAAAAACACCGTCTAAAAACATGCATAATGGTTCACGTATCCCCAATAGTCTGTTTACCGCGCAAGTGTCTGGCGCTGGTGCGGCGGAACGTGGGCGCAAGGTTATGAACCTTGTTGAAAATAAGGCACGCAACAGGATGCACTGGGACAACGTTGAGTCTTGGATGTACATCATCCGTAACTCCAAGCAGATCGAGAAGCGCACGAGCATTGAATATGACCCCGAGGTCATCTCGTGGACCGAAGGGAATGAGGAGAATGCTGCTTGGCGTGATGCTTGGGAGCCTGAGGAGGATGACGCACGCCAGCGGCAAAGGATGGTTGCCGCCGAGATTCGGGCTCACAACATAGCTCGAGGTGCCACGAGGCGTGTGCGGCCTTTGACAGATGAGCAGGTGGCGGCATCGCCCGAGACGACCACCACCGCTTCTGGCAGGATCGTGAGGCGCCCAACAGTGTTAGCTTTGTAGTGCTCGATATGTAATTCTATATGTTGACTGAGGCACCTATGCGTCTCGCCAGCGCCTATGAGATAATGCATATAATTGTTTTACCGTTAAGTGCAACTGTGTAAGTGTGTAACAGTGCATCCCATTATCCCTGAAGCCTGGACTGTTGCGGAGGTCCCCCCCGCCTGCGTGCATCGAAAGTTTCGTTGAATAAGTGTAAGTCTATTTGATGGGATTGCATATATAGCTCGTGCGGAGCTCATACATACCCTCATATGTTATGCAGTTTACTAAAATTGACCGACTGTTAGCCCACCTGCAATCCTGCATCGAAACTTCGAAAGTTTCGTTGAATAAGTGTAAGTCTATTTGATAGGATAGCATATATAGCTCGTGCGGAGCTCATACATACCCTCATATGTTATGCAGTTTACTAAAATTGACCGACTGTTAGCCCACCTGCAATCCTGCATCGAAAGTTTCGTTGAATAAGTGTAATTCTATTTGATAGGATTGCATATATAGCTGCGGAGCTCATACACACCCTCATATGTTATGCAGTTTACTAAAATTGACCGACTGTTACATACCGAAAACCGAATATCACCCTGCATAGTAGCCAAGCAGTATTTAGTAGTTAGTACATACTCAAATCGGTCTAATAAACGTCAACGTTTAGTCGTGACCCCCAATACGTTTAAACGTGCGTTTAGTCGTGGAAGAGGTAAGTTACATAACTAAGCGATGGTGCACCCTTCTGTCACCCCTCGCCTGGTTGTCACTTGCAGTTTTGTCCGCGTCACTGTGTCACAGGCTCCCGAACCCTAAAGCCTGCTTAACATTTGTTTTATCCGACTTTAGACTCTACCAGCCTTGACACGCCTGCCTTTTCCGTATGACAGTGACAGTGTATATATATATCCCCTGTTCTATGATAGATGTCACCCTGCTGAAAAGTGGGCTGAGCCCTTTTGTGGGCGCGCTATAGCAGAGGGAGTAGCCCCTGTTGTTCTCACTAGCCTGCTTTGCAGGGATACCGCACTCTCAGGACTTTTTCCCCTTTGCTAGCGTAAATGTTTTATTATTATTATCATTATTATTAGTGTCTAATCTACTAATTTTTGGGCGGGTTAACAATACCTAAGAGCGACATTCGAGCACTCTAATATCCACAATAATTCGAGATATCGCATAAAATCCATGCTTGGCAATGTTGATTGTAGTTAGTTTTGTGTGTGGAAACTTTAATTTCTGCTACTTGGATGTGTATACCGGGCTGAAATGGCGTTCAAAGTTAGGGCGGGTTGGCCCGAAAATTACGGCGGGTTAATCCCTAACTTCGTTTATTGTTGCTCCGCGTAGGCTACGTGGTGGTCCCAAGGCACTAAGTGACAATATTTGAAGGAAGTTTTATGTTTTGTGACCTTAAGTTTCGATCTAGAGCACTTCCCTATCGGTATAGACCAATCCTCAGCCCAAAATGTGTGGCGTTCTGCCAACCTTTTGGGGGTAGTTTTGAAGGTTGATAAACGCCTGTTGTTCCTACTTTTTGCCCGAAGTCGATTACCAATCCTCAGACCAGAGTGTCTGGAGTTCTGCCAACTGTTTTTGGGTAATTTTAAGGGTTAATAAACGCCTGTTGTTCCTACTTTTTGCCCGGAGTCAATTACGCGCGCGATATCGTAGAAATGCCTAGGTATTGGTAACCCGCCGTAACAACGTGTTACGGCGGGTTAACCCGCCTTTCGCAGAATAGACATTAGCAGCAACATCAGGGATGTACGCTGGAAGGTGGGAAGGTAGGTGGCAACAACACAGGAACCACTGCGGAACGCAGAAGGTAGAAAGCCGTTAGGCAAAACGGACGCACACCGCGGCCACGTTCCGCGCCCGGCCCGTTGGCGGGCTACCCACGAGGTACAAGTACGGCACAGCCACGGTTCAACTTAGAGCGGCGGGCCGCAACCGGACACCTTTGGACACACCCCGAACCGGACAGGAGGACTCCGGGGGACGATATGGACGAGGCACGCTCGCGCGAGGAAATATTATGCAGCTTGCCGTGAGGTGAAACGCTTAAATTCCGCGGGTACGTTGCGCGCACGGCCCGTGTGCGTGCAGCGCACGAGCAACACGGTACGCGTCACGGGCGTGAGGTGAAACGCTAAAACCCCGCGGCTACGAGGCGCGCACGGCCCGTTGGCGTGCAGCGCACGAGCAACACGGTACGCGTCACAGGCAGGCTGTGGTGGAAGCCAAAATAAGAACCAGGGGTCGGCCTGCAAGATGGATGACCGCATACTCGTTCGTTGGGAATGAAGTGTGTATATTCAGGGGGGGGGCGGGGAAAACGCAGCAGGAAGCGGGAATGGCGGGTGCAATGCGTACCTTGCTGCCAGCCGCAGCCGCCGCGTCTTCAGCAGCGGGGGGGGCGGAGGCACCCCCTCCAGCTTCGGCTGCGGTCGCTGATGGAGCAACCTAAGTAGGACGCAGCAAACAACCGGAAGCACTTCAACAACCAGAAGCAGACCGCTGGCGACGGTATGTCCCCAGCAACCCTCCGGCTTATATGAAGATCACCCTTTAAAAAAACAGGGACAAGAGGCTTGCATAACCCGCCGCATCGTTGCGCGACCGGCCCGTTGGCGATCAGCGCACGAGCTACACGGTCCGCAGAGGCTTCAACACAGTTAAAAAATGAGACCCGGTGAACACGAAAATAAAACACTTCAAACGACCAGAAGCAGGCCACGCTGGCGACGGTATGTCCCCAGCAAGCCTCCGGCTTATATGAAGATCACCCTAAAAGAAAACAGGGACAAGAGGCTTGCATAACCCGCCGCATCGTTGCGCGACCGGCCCGTTGGCGATCACCGCACGAGCTACACGGTCCGCAGAGGCTTCAACACAGTTAAAAAATGAGACCCGGTGAACACGAAAATGAAACACTTCAAACGACCAGAAGCAGGCCACGCTGGCGACGGTATGTCCCCAGCAAGCCTCCGGCTTATATGAAGATCGCCCTTAAAAAAAACAGGGACAAGAGGCTTGCATAACCCGCCGCATCGTTGCGCGACCGGCCCGTTGGCGATCAGCGCACGAGCTACACGGTCCGCAGAGGCTTCAACACATGTAAAAAATGGGACCCGGTGAAAACGAAAATGAAACACTTCAAACAACCAGAAGCAGGCCACGCTGGCGACGGTATGTCCCCAGCAAGCCTCCGGCTTATATGAAGATCACCCTTAAAAAAAACAGGGACAAGAGGCTTGCATAACCCGCCGCATCGTTGCGCGACCGGCCCGTTGGCGATCACCGCACGAGCTACACGGTCCGCAGAGGCTTCAACACAGTTAAAAAATGAGACCCGGTGAACACGAAAATGAAACACTTCAAACGACCAGAAGCAGGCCACGCTGGCGACGGTATGTCCCCAGCAAGCCTCCGTCCGGCGTATATGAAGATCACCCTATAAAAAACAGGGACAAGAGGCTTGCATAATAACCCGCCGCATCGTTGAGCGACCGGCCCGTTGGCGATCACCGCACGAGCTACACGGTCCGCAGAGGCTTCAACACAGTTAAAAAACGAGACCCGGTGAGCACAAAAATAAAACACTTCAAACGACCAGAAGCAGGCCACGCTGGCGACGGTATGTCCCCAGCAAGCCTCCGGCTTATATGAAGATCGCCCTTTAAAAAAACAGGGACAAGAGGCTTGCATAACCCGCCGCATCGTTGCGCGACCGGCCCGTTGGCGATCAGCGCACGAGCTACACGGTCCGCAGAGGCTTCAACACATGTAAAAAATGGGACCCGGTGAACACAAAAATAAAACACTTCAAACAACCAGAAGCAGGCCACGCTGGCGACGGTATGTCCCCAGCAAGCCTCCGGCTTATATGAAACGCTTGCAACCCGCGGCCACGTTGCGCGACCGGCCCGTTGGCGAGCAGCGCACAAGCTAAAAATGCAAAAATGCACCGGTGCCGGCGTTAACCTTAGCGGCCGCAACTAACGCCGCGCCCCGATGTGCGCCACCGGGAGCCTGAACAACGCCCGCTTCAGTTTACTCACACTTAAAATAAACCAACATTCTGTTCCCAGAATCTGCACGTACCGCGTTATTAGCAGTTCGCAGTTGCTTTCCACCAGTCATCAAGTCTGCGCGCACGTCATCCATCTGTTATGAACGAACACCACGCCCCCCCACCCTTTGCTTTGCAGTCTATAAACGTGTGGATGAAAATATAACAGCAACTGTGCAAAGATTTAGCACCTTACAAATTTTACAGACTCGGGTTTCTCTTGTAACAAATATTATATATGCTGGTCTGCTCGGGCAGAACGTCAGCTCAGAAATGATTTCGCTAGCTACCTACGCCCAACTATCGTTCCATCCTACGTACGTAGCTAGATAGGTCTTAATAAGGTCTTCATGCGTTTGGTGTTCGCGGATGCACCTATATCTACCGTAGATGATCCTGTCGATCGTCGATGGGCATGGGCGTTGTCAGTGGCGACTGCATTTTGAAATGATTATCTCGCCAGGACACCCACATCACGGTGGCTGCGCTGGGTATTAACACTTTTCAAATGCATCGGCGAAACAGGCGTGTGTTCTGGCTCCAATATAATTCGCAGCAGCGTGATTATACCGCGATTAACAGATGCAGCCTTCCGTTAACACTCCTGAACTGTCCCATTAACACTCCCTCGCCAACGGTTAACACTTTCTTCACACCTCATTAACTCCTATGCTGGTACTTACTCCCAAAACGGAGTAGAATCGGTACCGAATTGCCCCCCCAACTGCCAGGCCCGTTGTAGCCCCCCTGGGGCTTCAATACGGCCCCCCATACTTAAGGGGGCAAATTTTGGCCCAGGACCGAAAAAAAAACACTTAAATGGCACTATGCTAGATCGATAGAGTTGGGTTTGGGGCAACTTTTTGTACTTTAAAAAAAAAAAAAACACCCCAAATTTTGATATGCGATATCTGCCTATATGGGGGTATCCTACCCCCTTTGCAA
>LGRX02034051.1:0-36882 GCA_001247695.2 Cymbomonas tetramitiformis
CGCCCCCGCGCCCCCGAATCTGAGGCGCTTCGCGCCCCCAACCTAGGGCGCTTCGCGCCCCCCCTTTTCCCCCTGGGAATGACAAAAAATCCTGACCCCCCCTCCCCCCCCTGGGAATTCAACGTAGATCTGGCGTGGGTGAGATGGTGAGGTGGTGACCATACCGGACAACCGGAGTTTACCGGCCATCCGGCCACGAGGCGAGGCCCACAGCTACAGCTCACCCGATCGTCATGCGATGGCAATCTCACTGTGACTCACTGACTGCAACACTGAGACTGCAACATGTGTCACAATTGTACATGAACATTCTACATTTACATTTATACATACCGTTACGATAGCGATACAGTAGTGGTAGAAAAAACATTCGACACGATTGAACATTCTGATTCTCGATACTTTGAACTTTCTCGATATAAACATCAAAATCGTGAACTAGCGAGTTGAGCAGTGCTGGTTGACGGCATAGAAGGTTAAACGATACTAGGCGGATCGATCTCAAAAGGAGATCTCCACTAGGCCATCTGACCGTAGGATCATGTGCGCGACAACACTTCGCTTTTTGCATCCCAACATGCCATGCCACAACGCGAGGGTGGCGTCGCGATAAATGTACGCGACTGCAGTGGCACTGTCATCGTTAGCGTCTGGCGATCGTGAGATCGGAAGTTCGTCTGTGTCGCCCGCTGGGATTCGCGCTTTGCTGCTGCTGCTGATTAAGTAAGGTAAGTAAGTAAGGTAAGTAAGTAAGGTAATTTGGTCCGGTTCGAAATCATAAGGAGCAGAGGTTGTGCGTTCTGCCATTCTAGTGCGTCCAGGCAATCACTTGCTTCATAAATATAACGATCCAGCCGCATACCCCTTCGTAGGTGTCAACTGGCTCTTCAGGCTGACGTAAGAGAAAAGAAAAACGGTAAGACTCGGTCCTACCCGAACTTACCTCGATAACTAGCGCTTCACCGATGCCAATAACCTCTCTCGATTCTAACTTGAGGATAATTATCGCTTTCAAAGCAGTGTTTATTGAAGATGAGAGACACTGACGCCACAGGCCGCTATTTGGTGTTCACCAGGCTATGGGCGGATCTAAGAAGCGACGAGCAAATTCAAGCCGGAATAATGCAGAAGAGGCTGCAAACGCTGAGGGAAACCTTTCAGAAAAACAGAATATCCAAGGAAAACCTAAATCACGAGCGAAGGTCGCACCTTGTAGTACGGAATCTGGTTTGCAATACGTGGAAGCCAAGGCTGGGAACGGACCAAACCCTAAACACGGACAAAATGTCTTCATTCGATACAAAGGTTGGGACGGCATACTCCACGGATTGTTCTATGTGACTCTTGTTACGTATTCTACAGCATGACTTCCCACGACCACGGTGTTCCGTACAGTTGAGTAACTAGTAAGTCACGTCATGAATGCATTTCTATGAGCAACCCGAATTCTATATGGGCTTCCCGTTACGATCGGCGTCGCACTCAAAGGCAGTTGGAACGCCTTTCGCACCCCGCATAGACTTTTTTTATACACCATAAAAAGTATGGTGAACTTAAGCATGTTCACCATACTTTTTATGGCATTGCCTCTGGCAGCTTTCCAGCTTTTGAGAAGACCAAAGTTGACAAGTCTGTAGAATTGTGAAACTTCCCAGGAATGATTATGCCGAATGGATATGAATTCGACTCGGGAACGCTACAGTTTCATCTTGGCAAGGGCGAGGTCATCGCCGGTCTGGATGAGGGAGTTGCGACTATGCGCCCGGGAGGAATGCGTAAGTTATTGATACCGCCTCACCTAGGATATGGCTCCTCGGGGGCTCCTCCTAAGATACCTCCGAATGCGGTTTTGGTCTTCGACGTTGACCTTAAGCGAATCGGCACTCGGCGTGAAGTAGCCGAAGCGAGAGAAAACGCACAGTGGGCCGCTTTTTCTAAGAAGCGCGGGATATCTGAGGACTGGGCAGATGAGAAGACCCATCCAGGTGATGCGACAACGCCTTGTCGCCTGTAAAACCTGACTATGACTTTCGTGCCTATCTGCGAGCTAATCAATTCGTTCACACAATAATCGTGCAGCGCCAGGAGAGTGGGGTAGCTCTCTCGCACGGCGAGGCCACAGATATTCAGATATTCACTTTGACTTGTCAGCTACAAGAAAAAGCTCTTACCCTGGTCTCGCTTTTCAAAGACCGTGTCACTAAGGACTGCTCCTAAAGTTTCTCTCCTGCTATACAGGGGCGGCGAACAAGAAACGAAACCCGAAGTCCTCTGAACAGATGTCGAGTGAGGGTGGATCGGGGGCCAGCTCAACGCCGAAAAAAAAGAGGAAGAAAGAGCCGACTGCGTGACGCTGTATTGTCATATTAAGCTAATGTAAGCTGTGCGGAGTGCAACCTTTAAATTTTTTCTTGCTTTCATACACACGCTACAACGACGAACTATCACATCACAACTTGGTGAAAGTCCCCATCCAAGTCGAAAGAGGTAGATGTGATGAATACAGTCTGTTATTTGTAAACACGTGATACAGTGTCGCTGCCTGTTTCAGCAACTGCAACGTTGGCATGTCCCACGTCAGTCTACAAACTTATAAAGTGACGATATTCCTATTACTGTCAATGCATTTGCATGGATGACTCGGTTTTGACTGTTTTATATTCTATAAAGAAATCTTTGCAAACCATGCCATGAACGATATAATTCAACAAAATTCGCGCCATCACGAGCCAACGTAGTACTTTCAGCTTCACACGTCTTCCATAGAAAATGTATTCCCAAAATAATGGAAGATACAATGCGAGATATAGCCTCAAAACAACTAACTACTCCCAAGTAATTATGCTTCGTAGCAGCAACCAATTATAAATGAGGAATTGACTTGAATAAAATGTTAAGTCTCATCGTGCATGTCAAAGGAGCCTTAATCAAACCACAAAATCACACTCAAAACAATAACATACAATACCCCCTCTGCCAAGAGGAGTATGATAAAACCCATGGTGAGTGAAGTGATGGACGAAACAAATGGAGAATGCATTAGGATGTATGCCAAGTTAAGCTGGCTGTCGCAAACACGTGCATATGGTGGGACGGGTACTCGAGTCCCTACTGAAAGATCTGGTGTGGCCTTTGTGCGTGGCCTCTAAGCCGACTTACTGGCACCTTCGTGCTCCTACTCTGTGCTCGAACGTGGCATATCTGCGTGCTTACTTGCTCGGCCATTATTATCCATGTGAATTCTGAAATTTTATAACGTTTCGTCTCGTGGGTGGATTTTCGTCTAGAATCGAGAGATGATGTCACTACCCGACATCGCAACGAATGCTTTGCTCGTCACTCACACCTCAAGTGCCTACTCGCCTCACAACAGTACCTTTTGACCAAGCCGAACGGGACTCCAATATCACAATAGGGTAGCATATTCAGAATACTGCAGGCTACCCATAGACACAAGTTGCACACACCACCCGAAGTCCTGATAGTTGGTAATGGGCAGAAATCAGGCTCGCGGCACTGCTTATGTGGCAAATCGGCTATACCAGTGCGAGAAAAAAATGTGACAGCTGACGATGCCCGAGAGTCTCAAATCTTAGCAAATGGGCAACTCCCGGTTGCCAAGTTCTGTGACTGATGGGTTCAACATGCATTTCCGATACTTATTTGCATTGCGAGAAAAGCTGACGTTCACGTGATGACATCAGAAGATAAAGATGTAATGGTAAACACACAGCACTGTGGACACCACACACAACTTGAAGGTCCCAATTACAAATCAAATAAGAGGGTCAAACTGTAATAAAGTACAAATAGTGACTAGTTGCATCAAATTTGTGCAGGTGGTTTCAATAACAATTCAAATCGTTGTTCCAATCGTTTGGTGTATGCATTAAGCTTCGATACCATGACCTCCATGTCAGCAACCTGGAGAATTCATGCTTTCACCACCGGTCAACCACCCTACTGCCGAGTGCAAGCAGAAGCAGATCCCAGAGCCAGCAAAACGGATTTCAGATATCAGCACGGAGGCCTATGAGCAAGAATAGTCAATTTGCAACAAGTTGAAATATGCTTCTGCCAGCTCGCACTGTGAACACGGCATGCCGGCTTTACCTGTTGATCGATGTTATCAATTTGTTCGATGTATCCCTTAAAAGAGCTGTCCTTCTCTTTGAGGGCCTATAGCCCCACGCACCCACGGACACGGACCCATCGGAATGAGCAACAGAGCACAGACCAATTGAGTTTACAAGAACATTTGTTTCTCAATACACGGGTCTTCTCTCACGATTATCTCTCCACTCAGCAGTTATCGACCCAGAAATAAAGACTAACATTCCGATTTGGGACTCGTGCACGTTTGGTAAGGTTCGAAGAGTGCATAACACACCAATGACGCGAAGGTGCATCCTTGCGATGGTCACGCAAGAAAAGAAGACACATAGCAAAGAATGGCTCACTTCAACAAAAACTGCCATTCCTTCGGCAAAGTCGCCCATATCCTTATATTTCTGGGCACCGATCTGCATCCATATCCCCATCACAAGACTCCCTCAGCAACAACCACAAGCCGATCTTAAAAATGCCTTTTCAACCGCGGCGCTGGGCGTGTGGCGCATCCGGAGCGCAACATGCACCGGGTGCACCCGGAGGTTTGGCGCATCCCGAGGCTGCAGGGCCGTGCGCGCACCGTATTCATCTTGGCCAGCAGCTCGTAGTCATTGCACGCCGCCTGGAGCTCCCCCTGGACCGACTTGGTGACACTAGAAAACATCTTCTCCATCAGCTGCGGGAGTGCAATCCTGCGTGCTGCATCAGCCACCTGGCGATCCACCACAGGTAACCACGCTACCACTTCATCAGCTTCGCGCTAGTCACTTTTACCCCGACAGCCAGCAATACTCTGTAACTACTGAATCATTATCCATGATTACTAGTGAACAGAAGCGGAGTGGTATTTGGGGTGGTTCGGGGGGCGGGCAGGGTAAGGGTGCAGGAGGTGGTCAGCAGAGAGGGGGGCTTTGAGTGAGCGAAAGGATTAGGGGGGCTGAGAGCATTCGGTGTGAGTGATTGAGGGGTGAGTAAGCAGAGGGAGGGGATGAAGAGGGATAGGATTTGGGAGGGGTTGTTCGGGAGGTGGCAGAGTGTGCGTTTTGTCGTTGTGATCGGACGGTGGCAGAGTGTGCGTTTTGCCGTAAATTTAATCGGATGGTGGCAGAGTGTGCGTTTTGTCATTGTGTCCGGACGGTGGGAAGTGTGCGTTTGTCATCGTATTCGGATGGTGGCAGAGTGTGCATTTTGTCATTGTGATCGGACGGTGGCAGAGTGTGCGTGGTGTCTTTGTGATCGGATGGTGGCAGAGTGTGCATTTTGTCATCGTGATCAATTCACTCTCTGGCAACGGGATTGGCGCAGGTGTAGTTTAATAAACAAGGACGCCCGTGGATCAATCAGCGTAAACCCTCCCCCAAATAGATCCTCTCTATCAACCTTTTCCGGCTCCCTCCCGGACCCCACGTACCCATCGTGGCACGGCCGCTTCTCCAAATACGCCGACGGTCGCTGCAAATCCCATTCCCTCCACACCCCTCAGACCATCCCCCCTGTGCTTTGCGCGTGCCGGCCGCAACTTGCCCGATTGTGAGCGCGATCAACGGAGTAAGGCACTTGGTGGGAAGACATGTAACAGCCGCATGGGCCAGATATGAAGGGCTACGCACCGGTGATGGCGCCGTCATGTGGGGGGCCCTCGGGCGCCCCATCCCGGAGAAAGAACTTCGACATCTCAAGCAACTTCTCAGAAGCCAGGGGAAGCTGTAAGCAGCACCCGCACCATATAGCGCCCCGCCACGTGGACATCATTGATGCCCAAGGAAAGAGGGCTCCGGAGGCGCGCCGGCCTCAGCAGAGCTCCAGCAGCGCGCTGGGCACACCGAGCACGAGCGCGAGCGCACCTTGAAGGACGCTAACGTGGCCTCCTCATCCGCCTTTGACAGTGTACCCTGCAAGGTACAATGTGCAAATCACACGTGCACGCCCTTCAGAGCCTCGTCACGATCGAAGCTCGAAAGCAGCCAAGTTGCTTCGACGCGTGCAAAGAGTGGACCACGCAGCAGCCCAGCTGCTGCAGGAGGGCGTGTGAGCAGGGAAGTCGAAAGAAGGGAATCGCTCGACGTCTGAGGCCGCCCAGATGTGCCGAGGCAAGTACCTTAGTTACCAAGGCCTTGACGCTGCTCCTGAGCATCATTGGAGTCAGTTCAGGGTGGCCCTGCGCAACCCCCAGCCTCGCAGCATTGGAGTCAGTTCAGGGCGGCCCTGCGCAACCCCCAGCCTCGCATCATTGGAGTCAGTTCAGGGCGGCCCTGCGCCACCCCCAGCCTCGCATCGTAGGTCAGTTCGGGTGGCCCTGCGCAACCTGGCCTGCCGCTTATTAGGTCAGTTCAGGGTGACCTGCGCAACCCCCAGCCTACATCAGTAGAGTCAGTTCAGGGCGGCCCTGCGCAGCCCCAGCCTCGCCATCGTGAGTCAGTTCAGGGCGGCCTGCGCGGCCCCAGCCTCGCATCGTGGAGTCAGTTCAGGGTGACCCTGCGCAGCCCCCAGCCTCGCATCGTGGAGTCAGTTCAGGGCGGCCCTGCGCAACCCCCAGCCTCGCATCTTATATAACACGGGACGGGCAGACACGAGCTGCAGTGACTGCAGGGCCAGGTCAGACATTCCAGCTCCAGACATTCCAGCTTGTTGCTGGAGACGTAAGCCACGTCAGACATCTATCAGTAGCAGCAGATGTGGGGCTATGTTAGACATCCACAGTATGCTTGGGCCATGTCAGACATCCACAATAGGCTGCGACGATGTCAGACATTCACAATAGGCTGCGCCGATGTCAGACATTCACAATAGGCTGCGGCCACGTCAGCCATTCACAATAGGCTGCGGCGATGTCGGACATCCACAATAGGCTGCGGCCACGTCAGCCATTCACAATAGGCTGCGGCCACGTAAGTCATTCACAATAGGCTGCGGCCACGTCAGAAATTCACAATAGGCTGCGCCGATGTCAGACACTCACAATAGGCTGCGGCGATGTCGGGTACTCACAATGAATTGAGGCCACATCAGACAATGCAATAGGCTGCGGCCACGTCAGCCAATGCAATGAATTGAGGCCCATCAGACATTCACGGCACCAGGCTCAGGCGCTGCCGGGCGCATCCACAATAGGCTGCGGCGATGTCGAACTATCAGCGATGAGCTGCGGCCCACGTCAGATTATTCACAGCCAGAGCTGCGGCGATGTCGGACACTCATAATGAATTGAGGCCCGTCAGACATCCGCGATAGGCTGCGGCGATGTCCAGACATCCACAATAGGCTGCGACGTGTCCAGACACTCATAATAGATTGAGGAGCCACGTCAGACATCCGCGATAGGCTGCGGCGATGTCAGACATCCACAATAGGCTGCGGCGATGTCAGACACTCATAATAGATTGAGGCCACGTCAGACATCCGCGATAGGTTGCGGCGATGTCAGACATCCACAATAGACTAGGGCCACGTCACACATCCACAAGTGCCATAGGGCCACGTCACACATCCACAAGGGCCCGCGGCCATGGGGCCACGTCACACATCTAAGGGTGGTGCCGCGACCTGGATGGCAAGCACGCGTTTTCCTATGCTCCACATCTCCACCTCCGCGGAGGGGGAGCTTGCCAGCAGCTCGGCCTCCTCGGGCAGCTTCAGCACCTGCCCCGCGCCCCACAGCCAGCCACCCTTGTGCTGCGGCAGGCGGTGTGCATGCATGGTTCACTCCCGGGCCAGATCCGAGGGGCCATTGGCTCAGGCATGCGACAAATGTGCGGCGCGGCTGCGGGGATGAGTTCACGAGGCGCCTCGTCTCCCCCCCCCCAGTGGTGGAAGGTTGGTACTTCGCACAGGTGTTAGAGGGATGCCGCAAGAAGGGGGAGTGCAAGCGCGCTCAAGTGGCTGCCTCCGCAATATAGCATAGTCAGAGTTGATACCTCACTGCCTTCCAACAGAACAGTGATATAATCTGATAGCGGGGGAAAACAAAGAGCCCCTCGTCGAGTGACTGAAGGTGAGGGGGAGGAACAGCGGAACAAAGTAACAGCAAGGGGAGCTCTTTCAGTAACTGGGGAAGATGGGGGGGGGGCACAGAAAGAAACTAACAGCAAGAGAGCCCCTCTTGAATCACTCGGGGGGAGGGGAGGGAAACGAAGAACAATCTGACAGCAGGAAGGGCCCTCTTCGGGTAAGTAGGGGAAGGGGGAGGAGTACGGAGGAACAGACTGACAGGAGGAGCTCTTCAAGTGACTGGGGATAAGAGGGGGGGAACAAAGTACGAATGCACCGGGGGGAACATTCAAGTGACAGGGAGAGGGGAGGAGTACGGTGAAAACAGTGACAACAGGGGAAGCACCCCTCTTCGAGTAACAGGGGGCGAGGCACAGAGGAACCAAAAGCCAGCAAAGGGGGGTGGCTCTTCGAGACTGTGGTCGGAGGGGGAGGCATAGAGGAACAAACTGGCAGTGGGGGAAGACCCCCTCTTCGAGTGACGGAGGGCGAGGGTAGAGAGCGGCGGAACAACGTGACAACGGGGGAAGAGCCCCTCCTCGAGTGACTAGGGACGGAGGGGGGGGGTCAGCAGAACCAACAGACAGCAAGGGAGGAGCCCCTCCTCGAGTGACTATGGAGAGGAGGGGTTACGGTGGGGCTGATCTGACAGCAGAGAGCTCTCTTTAGGTGACACAGGAGCGAGTACAGGCGGGACTCACTTGGACAGCGAGGGGGGGCAGTACTGCGAAACAAACTTACAGCGGGGGAAGAGCCCCTGTTCGAGTGACTGGGGATGATGAGGAGGGCGAACGGCGGAACATATTGAAAGCGGGAAGCCCCTCTTCAAGATAAGCTAGCAGAGGCGGGGGAGAGATACGACCTGCAGAAAAGACAGCTGAGCAGGGGAAGAGCCCCTCTTCGAGTAACGGGGGCGAGGGCAGGAACCGCAGAACCCCAACAGGCAGCGAGGGGGGTCTTTCCAGTGACGGAGGGCGAGGGTGACACTATGAGACAAAAGTGACAGCGGGGAAAGAGATCCACAGTAAAGATATACGAAGGGGAAGCAACGGCGACGTATTGACAGCAGGGGGGGGAGAAGAAGGCAAGGAGATAAGAGTTGTGAGGGTAGGTGATTCCAACGGAAGGAGAATCAGGCGGCACCTGATCTTCGTGGAACTGTAGTACGCGGATGGGTTCATCGGCGGCGCTGCTGAACCCGTGTTTGAAGTCTTCGCGCTGCAGCAGGTGTAGACTGGGGTTGATCTGCTCGGCGCACATTACTATATTGCCAGAGGGATTCCGGCCGCAAGCTCCACCCAGCGCACGTGCCAGCAACTGTGCTCTCCCATCCCTTCCGTTCAAAACTCTTTCCGCGCACTGCCTTTTCTCGTCAAGGTGGGAGGGCGCGGCAAGGTACTTTACGTCAACTGCCCGAACGCGAGCACGAAGGCCTTCTGACTGTCTATGCCACTTACGGCCCGATATGTTATGTTCTTACCAGTGGGTAGGGATATTTCACATAGGGATAAGTAGGCGACTTCAGGAAACTGGGCGGCAGCTGCAGATACCTGACAGCCAAAGCATATCCCGAAGAGCTTCGTGTTCGTGTGCTTGGTGTACACTTCCTGGCAGCCCATGAGGGCTCTCGCAGAGAGGGTCGTGAGTTCCGAGTTTCAGGTTGCGCGCGGAATCAAAAAGGTTGAGTCGAGAGACAAAAGGTTCCAATATCAGTTTAGAACGGCCCTGGCGATCTGTAAGCTTGGGCATTCGCGTACATTGGTCACAAGCGACTCATATTCCAGGCCGCAATTTAGCACTTTGAGCTCCAAAAGAGGCAGAGAAAAAGACTTATGAAGAGCAAAGCTAAACAGGCGCACCTTGATGAACAGCATGAGGTTGGTGATCCATTCTTGGGACTCGTCGTTTGCATTGAAGCGGCTGCCGTGAAGCAGGCAGGACATTAATGGAGGACAACGAGGTTTGAATTTAGGCTATCTGCAGTAGTATGAAAACCGTGCAGAAAAGAAACGGCATAAGATACAGTGGATAGGCTAATGGTCGGCCCCAACACCACGTCGTAAGAGACGCTTAAGATCCAATAGGTTGGCGCAAGTTGCCTTCGAGCAACCCGGTTACAGGCGGTGGGCAACAAACCTTCCTGTGATGCAAAAACCAGCATAAGCGTCTGTTGTCTGCAGTGGCGGCAACTCTCCGGCGAAAGCGCGATAGTGCTCCCTGTACCCAGGATAATAGCATCTGAGGCAAAGGAAAACTCTTGTCGAGAGAACAGCTTGTCTGGGCGCACCAATTCTCTTCTTTCGACGAAAGAGAGGTTGTCCAGAGATGCTCAATGCCTCGCCATGCTTCCTCATCTTCACAGTTGATAATCGCAAACCGCATAGCTGCCATGGTCCTAGTATTGTGATCGAGCCACCAAAGGCAACAACTCAGCCAGTCGAATGGAAACCTTTACAGGGTGTTATGCCTGCCTGAACTGTTGGTAAGAAAAATAACATGCAATAAATACCGAGAAGGTCAAACGTAAAGTCGTTTCGTTATTACAGCAAACAGGCGAACCGCAAAAAAAGTACTCTAGAACAAGCCACGCCAAGTGGAAACAACTTTCGAACGAGTCCTGAGTCGGGAAGACCTGTAAGCCATACCTGTACAATCTTCACTGATCAAACGATGTCGGGACTCTCCTCACGGATTTGGCTTAGATGTTGGGAGCTAATTCGCGGAATGGATCTGTATGGATATTTTAAATCGAAATATGGCTTTCAGTCTTTCACTTTGCCTTTCAGCTTTCTAACTCAGGAAGTGATCAACAGACAACAGAAAGATTTCAGGTCTACAATCGAATAGGCATCGGGACGCACAATTGACAATAGGGAGGTTCCGATTTCAATTCCCGGATTACAATTTACGGGATACGCGGGATACGCGCGATATCGTAACCCGGAACGCGTAACTCGGAAACCGCTTAATCCGGGATGGCTTTTCGATTCCGATTTTTGTCTCAGCTGTGGACATTCCGAAATAAGGCCGAGAAACTCGCTTCCGTCATCCGTGTTCAATTCGAATTGTGGCACTGCAATATTATACCTTAGGTCTGATTTGTTAAATATGTAGTTTTAACTTAAGGCGGAAGGCTTTCTCTCCCGCAGTGTGCCCCTGTCCAGCGAAATAAAGATCTCTAAGATTGTATACTAATCTGAGTTATATTTTGCTTCAAAATTTTAGCACATATTCCTACTTAGTATGTGGGTACCCATTTCGCAAAGAATGACAACCCATAGCGCAACTATTGCGGGTTTCAAATTCCTTAAATTCCACCCGCTTCCGCCAAATGAACGCATCAGCCCACAGCGAGAAGTGTGGTTGACCGTTCAGTCTGTGCAATTTTTTTAGGGAAGACAACACATATGACATACTATTTTTGATAACGCTTCCCTCATCCGTTGCGCAGGCTCTCTTGCAAACAAGCGCGCGAATGAGGGAGGAAACCCGAGCGGAAACGTGGACGCGGTTGATATCCGCGTTTCCGCTAGAGGTGAAATTGTACTGCCAAACGGTCATCATGTGTTTATTATTGCTTATATGATATGCGTGATATGTTCATGCTGTGCAGTATGCGTCCCTGCTGGGCGTGAGTCGAGTTGGCTGGCTCGAATCACGCCCATTACCCCCCCTCACAAGAACCAGTCCAGCATCCTAGATTCCGAGCGGATCCTACTCGCGCAAAAAACATGTTGTTCCTAACACTTATTAGAATGCATATGGGAAGTTATCTTATGTTCGGTATACGTTAGTATACCGAAAACAACAGCCGCTGGACAGTGACTTACGGGCAGACTTGCATACTTGTAAGAGCGAGAGGGGATTTCTGACTCAAACCAGTCCACTATTACAGATGGTTGAACGCTCGTGTCGTCGTGTGTAAAACCGTGAGATCGAAAGAATCTGGGGAAAATGCGTTATCGACGGTAAAGATCGCGAACAGTCCTTAAGCCGTAACTCGGAAGTAAATTTCTTATTTCGTAACGTGATAAGGGCGTTTATCCCGGATTTTCACGTCTACAGATTACGAGTTAAGGACAAAATCCCGAGATAAGGACTGTCTGTCATCCAGATTCGGGAATCTATGACCTTAACTCGTAAATTGTAATCCGGAAATTGAAATCGGAACCTCCCTAATAACGTGCTGTCCTCCTTCAACTATACTGAATACTCAATACAGTACTGAATGCAGTAGTGTTACTCAAGCAGAGAGGCGATGCGATGTTCAACAATCGACATCCGATCGTTACAACCTTACATCCCCTTTCCGTTTCGTTTCGGTTTGTCTCGCTCTCGATCGGATGACGAGCGGAGGTGACTCTCGTCTGCTCTCTCAAAATGAAAGTCTGTGTCACAGTGGTGTCGGTTAACAGACGAGAGTTGAACATGATGCAAGGCTCGGCAGATGAGAATCTGGGATTTGACTGAATCGCTTGCGCGCTTTTTCATGCATGGGCCTCACTGCCTCTCGCTTTCCACTTAGCGATATGTTTCCAGAGAGCGCCAATTTCCTTGGCGTTTATCAGGTGGAAGTCCAGTGGAATGGACACTCAGAAATGGGGATTGAGCACTCCGGGATCAGGTACAAAGAAGCTTGGATTGATGCGAGCAATGTCTTGGTAAGCCAGAATAGTGGCGGAAAGTTTAGCCTGAAATTTACAATATTCGTACCGCAAGCAAGCTCCGAGTGGGTTCCGGACGCGACGGGATTAGAGGAGACCTTCAAAATTCAGTTCTCGGCGGATGGCGATAGCTTCCGCGGCACTTTCCAACGGCAGGGTGAGGGCGGCCTGACAGCAAACGGAATAAAGACCGGTAATATCTCAAATCACGTAGTCAATGTGGCTCTTCCCGCAAAACCCACGCCGAATATTGCGGACAAAGATTTCCAAGGCTTTGGTTGCGAGCGTACCACAGCGCACGAAGCTGTTGCTGAGTTTCCACAGGACGCACAATTTCTTGGCACCTACAGCACGGAGATAACATGGAACGGCGACAACGTTCTGCAGATCGAACGTCACCGGATCGTATTCAAGGAGACTAACGTGTGTGCGAGCGATGTGCTGGTCACGCAACGGAACGGCTGCGCGCGTTTGCGCTTCACCATCTTTATCCCCGGCCAAACTTCAGAATGGGTACCCGGAGTGACGGGCTTATCTGAGAGTTTCGACATCAACTTTTCGGAAACTGGATTCGAAGGAATTTTCCGCCGGCACGGCGAGGGCACCCTCTCCATAAAGGGTACTTTGCGCGTGTCGCTAGAGGAGCGGAGCAAAAAACTTCCAACAGTCGAGCGCTTGGCTCGTCAAGACTCATTGAACTGTTGTCCAGTTTGTTATGAGACATGGGGTAGCGATTTCGTGCAGGTGCAAACAGAGTGCGGGCACTGTTTTTGCATGGGTTGCATCGTATCAATATGCAACTTGACCCCCCCAGTCACAACTGGAGTCTGCGCGATGTGCCGTAGCCCAGTCACCCTCAAAGGGCTGAAGAGAGTCAAGAACAGCTGCGAGGAAGATACAGCGAACGGCAGCGGAGACTCAGCAGTTTCTGGCTGAAATGAGCGTGCGAGGAAGTAGTGGAGCATCGTGCTATTGGTGAGTTACAGCATAGTACTTTTATTAAGTATCTAATTGATTCAAGTTGTGGAGAGCTTCTCAACAGCGGTCAGAATTAAACACGAGTTGCTATCTGCTTGTCCGTCAACTCCATGTTCAGTTCAATAGAGGTCATCCGCTATCAAATATGCAGTGCGCTAATTCTGGAATGCAGTTTTATATCGCAAGTAAACGTTGAAGCAACCTTTCAAGTCCTTAGTTATGGGTATACAAAGATTTTTTTATGTAGGCCTTGAAGTGAGGTCCCGCTGGTGGTGGCGGCCATCAGAACATATGCTTCTTGGTGACTTGCTCTAGTCTCGCTCCGGGTGGGAATTTTCTTTAAATTGCACGGTGTGCCGGTGGTGTTAACAAAGGGATATGCCATCACTCACTATATGTATATAGAAGTGAGCGATCGTTCGGAGGTTTCAGAGCATTTCTGGATTGTTTCATTAGATGACTAAATCACCGTATGGTGTCACGGGGGACTAGATATTCAGGACCTAGGACCGAGCACCTGTATTACATTCCTCGATGCATATGACAGATGACAGGCAGTCATCATGACCGTACAACATTACTGTTTACTCGATACGATAGCACTGTACGCATGCATAGTACACGTAGCATACGCTACTTAGACTATCGGAATCATATACCTGTATCTTTACACTCACATATCTCTCACGTCTTGTCTCATATCGGTAAATGCTTACAACGATACTTATGAAACTAAAAAACAACCTTGGCTTACCACAAAGCACTTAACGCGTGTGCCAAACTTAGAGGCATCCGATAGAAGACAAGGACCGTATGCTTATGAAATGTGGTTATACAGAATATTCTACCCAGTACATATATGACTACATCCACGACTCAGATATGATGAGAGTGATAACGGCCAATTTTCAACTATTGCATATCCCGCGGTTTTTGGGTGGGACCACGGCTATCATATTACATTAGGTGTGCCAGGGGACAATGGTACATCTAAGCCGTTCAATTGGCAGATTGTATTTCTATCCAGTGGGGCAGCTCAATGGAAAAGGGACCCCAGAACCATTTACTGCGTACTTTGGAGTGCGAGAGCGTAGGTTCGATTATTGCTGGCCGCATATTATTGTCATGCCTTCTGGAGAGCTACGCCGCTGGGAGCGTAAGAGAGGTGGTGGCTGGTATCTGGAAGACGCAACTCGAGCGAAAGAGCCAGTAGCGCCATTCACATTTCCGACCAGTAATGCTGGTTGGAAGTCTGTGCCAGGGGGCACGACGCCTTAAGCACTTGGGGAGTATAGAGACTCCATACCGTAGAGTGCTGGCCCGACTCGATATCGATCCGCGATCCGATAGCTCGAGTATGCTCATGAGACATGTGTGAGATAGAAATGCACATATAGGAGGAACGGGGGAAGAGCTCGGCCTGCTGTTAAAAACTAAGAAAAATGTCTTCGGACGTGCACCTCAGTCTGGCCCTGATCCAGTGATATAATATAAAAAGAAATATGTACCTTTACATAGCTCTCCCAAAAAGACATGAAATAACATACAGAGTGGCCCTGGCCCACGAGTGTGTAGCATAGTGCCCCAAGCACAAAGTCTGCGACTGAGGCTGACGAGTATTGCTAGAGCACGCATCTAGAGACCAGCGCGGCGGAGCCACTCTAGCTGGGTTGAGAAAGACCTCTTAGGGTCTCAAAAGATGCTTGTTTCTTAGAGTTTTGCCTCTGTGGCCAGCCCGCGTAGGATGCTAGCCCCGGCCTGGCTAGCTTGCATCGTGACACCTCACGCCTTCGGGGTGAGGTGGTGTCATGGAGAGACAGACTTTCGCCCCCCCATAACGGGGAATGACTGTCTCTTCCTGTGCCACACCTCGCCCTGTGGTGTCACTTGCATCTTGCCCGGCATCAGTTCCGACAGATAATAAAACCACCAAGTTATTTTATTATCTCATCTTTGACTGTGACACTCAGGGTTTGCACTGCCTGCTTCTTGAGTTGTAGTGACCCGCAAATATATCCACCCTTTGCATATATTTTGTTGTTCACATCAGCGCAACCGGGTCCCCGCGCTCCGATCCCTCGACAGACAACTCGCAGTCCTCGAAGGAGTCGATAGTAGCGAATTTGTTCATCGAAAGTGGTCCACCTCCACATTGAGCTTCAGCACGTCGTCGCATTTCTGCACGCTCGGTGCTGCAGCTCAGCAGCAACGCCGTCGTGCGACACTGGAGGTTGAACAGGAAGAGCGGCGTGCATCAAGCTGAGAGTCGGCTTGCGAGAAATCTGCTTGGCGTCCTCGGCGTGATCGTCGGAGTCCAACACGAAACGTTTACGCAAAGTTCCAGCGCGAATCTGCTCACGGTGGCGGTCAAGACCTCGTTGAACGCCCATACTCGGCATATAGGAAGCGCGAAGGTGATCGTCTTGTTGCTCGTGGTCAACGGGAAAGGTCTCCTCGTCCCAATCGTCGTCGTGCTCGAGGGGGATGCCCCAGGTGGCGACGCAGACGCTGAAGTCGGAATCTGATCCATGAGGTCCACATGCACGTTGAAAGGCGTGGGCAGCATCTTCACGTGCGATACGCTCGTCCGTCGTTGTCCACACGGGTGGTGAAAGACGCTGCCGTGAGTTCGGAGCAAGTCGTGCCCCAATGAAAGAACGGCTTGCCACGTTTCGTGGAACACTTATCGCATATCGTGATAAATTTTCCCGACTTGCGGCAAAAAGACATGTTGGGGTTGCACTCGTCGCGCTTGTCCTGATCAGCTCCAAGACGATATCGTTGTTGTCGCCTGCCATGGCCACGAGTGCAGTTGTCCTTCCGGTCAACGATAGGTGTCTTGGCGTTGGCGAGCGTCTTGACGAGCTTGGTGAGGGCGGAAACGTCGCACACCAGTAAGTATTAATGTTACTATAATGTAAAAAAGTGTTAATAAGGTGTTAAAAGGTGTTAAAAGGTGTTAAAGTACCGGAAGTGTTAATAGTGGTGGTATAGATTCCTATGGTAACTGTTTATTGGCCTGGGGTAGTTTTTAACACTTTTTCGAGAATGTAAATTTCACGTTTTACACTTTATTAACACAATGTTAACAGACACGTGGGAATGTTAACACTTTATCGGAGGGATCCTAGAGGGGGTTGAAATAGCCCCCCATGCGAGATTCGACACATGTAAGGAAGATTAACACAAAATTTAACACTTTTCGTAGGAAGCATACACGTGGCGTTCAAATTAACAGATTCCAAGGGAATTAACACCTGGCAAGCTATGAATGGCCATAAATTAACAGATTCAAGTAAATCGTCCACGTGGCATATGGATTAACACTTACACCACTAACTATTAACAGATTTTCTAGAATGGTCCACGTGGCATGCTAGAAGGGGCTGCCGCTGCCACTAAGCATACCACTGCAACAGATACGGTCCATGTAGGTGGCAAACTGGCATTTGCTATCTTTACACTAGGCATCATCATTCTTCTCTGCAGCGGACGGCCTTCATCCCCGGCCATAGGTAAGTGGCATAGTAGAGTGGTACATTCATTCCCGGGGGCGACGATGCAAAATGACCTTGGTTTCAAGACGGCTTGTTGGCATGAGAAGGGTATGTTTGTCTGCCTCATTGCACACATCCACACCCCGGCTGTTCATGACAAGGTCCTCCACAGTAGGGTGGGCGGTGACCATGGCGAGACGGCACACGGTGACGTTGTCGGGGGCGTTTCAGTGGTGAAATTCCTTAGAAACATCAAGTAGTAAGCCTCCACGGTACCGTATTCAAAAGCGTCGACCACGCATTTGGTTAAAGCCACGTTGAAGGAGATACGCGTTTTTGCCCTAGTGTAGATCCGCGAGGTGAAGTCCTCGTCGCCCTTTCTCATTCGTGAGAAGCGCAGGACGTCCATGCTCGCATGCGGTGGGGCTGCATCATCCGCGGGATCGGCCAAATGGGAACGGATGTACCTGATCACGCAGTTCCCGGTGCAGACAGCCTCCCTCACAGGGGAGAAGTCCTCTCCGGAGGCCTTTCGGCCAGTTGTTGTGCTAGGACAACACACGGTGTCATGCGCGGATGACCCAGCAATGTCATACATGCGAGCAGTGTCATACGCGCCTTACAGTATTAGCGCCCGAGACCCCTGTTGAGGGAGAGACCCCCTTATATGGGAGTACACAGTACTACTGTACTGTGTAATAATGTGTCATACAGAATACTGGCACATCATACTGCATGATAATGTAGTGCAAGCATATGATAGGTTGATGAGACTTGGCCATGCTGACTAGGATTACTTCAGAGAGTTGAGTGAATAAGTAATGGCCAAGGCCAAAGAAACAGTTGAGATTTCTAGAGTAAAAACAGCCGCATGGCAAAAGTCAAATAAATACCTAATTCTTACCTGCAAGTGTATGTAGTAAGTCTAGACATAGCAGTCATATGTCTAAAGAGCTGACCTAGCAGTACCTAGGCAGTTGGTCATTATATGCAGTCCATATATGACCCCCACCAGTAGTTACAATGCCATGTGAGGAGCAGTCCTCCCACAAAATGGTATCATATTGCTACGCACCACCATCACCACCGCTTCCACACGTTTTTTCTGTTTTACAATTATAGCTTTTCGGGCGAATTTATGTGTTCTCCTGGGCTTCGGATGATATTTGAGCTCTCGCGCTGCTAGTGCGTTACGGGTACCTCGGGCCTCACTGGCCAGCAGCTTCGCTTTAATTCCTTTCGGCTGGTTGGTGCTCAATGCTCAAATAAATTGTCTTTTATGACCAATCTGGGTTGAATTTCTTCTTCAGCGCGTTGCGAGACGATGGTTTACACTGGATTCCCGCAGTCGGGCACTTTTAGGGCCTAAAAGTGCCCACCTGCAGTGGGTACAATCGTTTTTCACTTACTGACCTCCATGGCGCGTTCTGACGCTATATCTTATCTTTCGGTTGTCGATGGAGACTTGGTTCTTCGTGGCGTCGTGATCTGTGGAGACTAGAGAATTGCGGCTTGTGCAGTGTACCGGTGTGACGGCTACTTGAGTCTTTGGCCTCGTTGCGTTATCCTTTCTGCGTTCCATTTGCGTGCGCGGCTGGCGAATTCACGGTGCGAATTGTATCGGGAATTGTAATTTGTCCTTGGAGACCGGCTTTGAGGGGTTTGAGATTCTACTTCTGGCTGCTGGGCTTCATATTTGCGCTCTGACGCACTGGTGGACGACTCGGCGTTTTTCTTGCTCGTTGACAGCTTTGCGCCGTTAATTCTTCCTGGTAATTGTGCCGATTGGTCACAGTTTTCCGCGGGATCTTCGTCTACTCTTTGCTCTGCAGCTGGAATGAGTATGCAGCGTTCTTCTTTGGCTCGCCTGGTTGGAAATTAACATAATGCAGCTTCAAATTAGCGCTATTCCACTTGCGTGCGTGTTCTTCGTCAATTGTCTTTGCGACTACGTGGGATTACACAAATTTGTGCTGTAGAATTCAAAAATGTTCTTCAATTTGGCAGATGATGCTCACTTACGTTGCCCTTGGCGCTGCAACGCTCCAGCGTTCTTAACAGTGGCTAACCCTAGGTGGTATTGCGCTGTGGCGTTACTTTGACTTCTGTGGGCCGATCGTTGGCCAATTTTGCTCAATTTGTTTTCGTCTTGAATCTTCGAGTTCGCTGGAAAACTTTTGCTGGAATTTGGTAGCGGCAGTTGTTTATCTGCTGTTGGGCCTAGCCTCTGCGTCTTCGCTCTTCACACTATACGCCTATATTGTCAGCTGCGTCAGGGATTCACTTGGGAGACCTTCTACGGCATCATCCCACTGCCGCCAGGGACCTGGGAGCCTGACCCTGACTTGGTGCCTTCATCACCACCTTACTCACCGCCGCCGTACTCGTCTGAGAACGAGGCACCGAGCTTAGAGAGCTCGGCAATTGACATCGGAGATTCATTAATTTCGTCTACGCATGAATTACCACCGGCCCCGGGGGCCGGCAACTACTGCACCCTCACGCTGCTCCGAGCTGGCCGACCAGTTTCGGGAACCTCCAGTGGCTGAGTTTGCTTCCGCCGTGCCTGCCTAGAGATTAGCTAGTGATTAGCTTTCTAGATGTGCAGAAGAGCTCCTTGCATTTGAGCTGTGTTTAGGGTTTTAGCACTTAACAGCTATATCTGCCAATCTTTGCTGTGAGCTGGGACCGCCCTGACCAAGAGTACAGGCCCCCAGTTGTGCTACAGTTTCCTCCTGCAGTTGAGTAGGGAGTTTGTTGCTTCGTTTCACCGCTAGCTCCGGTCACCACCCTAGGTGGTGTGCTGGATGTGACACACCGACAGCTTAATCTGTCACTTGTCACTTCCTATAGTAGGCTGGGTGACCGTCACCAGTAGACGGGAAACACCCGTTAGGTATTTATGTATATCTCACTTTTATCAATTACACTTTACCGTTCTGATATATCGTAACCCTCAACTCAGGGTTTATCTCACTAGCTAGATATATATTCCAGCAGACCTATATATCTAAAGGTTTTAATTTTCCGGGAGCAAATTTTGATGATTTCCGGTGCAAACCATGACACCTCGATTCCAGCGCAGATTTCCGGTGCAAAAGCTCTTCGGTGCAAAAGTTAATTGTACCGGAAACAATGAAAAAATTTGTATATTTCCGGTGCAAAAACGTAGATTCTAGAAGCATAGTTGTGGCTGGGGCTGGGGGCGGTGCGCGGATGGTACTCGGGCGGTGCGTGGGCCGGGGGGAGGTGGGCTGGCGGTGGGGGGGGTCTCGGTCTCGAGTACCCCGGCCAACGTCGCCCGAGTACCACCGAGTACCACCCGCGCACCGCCCCCACCGCCAGCGCCAGCTATGCTTATAGACTCTACGTTTTTGCACCGGAAACCTACAAGTTTTTTTCATTGTTTCCGATAGAATCAACTTTTGCACCAGGAATATTCATTGTGCCGAAAATTTATGAGAAAGCACATATCTTTGTAGCAAATATTAATTGTACCGTAAGCAATCAATATTTGCTACAGAAATATCCATTGTTCCTGAAATATATAGCAAAAGTTGATTGTTCCCGGTACAATCAAAATTTGCTCCCAGAATAATATAAACCCTATATCTAACAATTCTCGAGGTCGTTTAACGCTTTCCACATAGAATGCTTCATTCGGTCTTCCACGTGAATAGCGGGGTAGAGGAAGTTAACGGCAGCCCCGAAATCTACTTCGCCCTTCTTAAGATGCTCGAAGTGGCGAAGGATGGCGGTTTCGCCCCGTAGCGGTCCTCACGTTCTTGCACGCCAAACACCCTGTGGGCGTATGCGACTGGTCACGATACTTTTCTAAGCAGTTAATCCCAAATGTAAAACGAGTTTTCGCTTCATCTGTCGCCATCGGTTTGCTTTAAACGCAAGAGGTAGCCGCGAAATGCCACAGTCGTAAGCGAGTTTGCAAGCGACCAAAGTGAGTGGTCCAGTAGGTAGGCGCTAAATGCCACAGTAGGCAGGCGCTAAATGCCACAGTAGAGTGCGTTAAGAACGTGAGATTTCAAGCGCTGGGAAGCTGCTAAATCGTAAATGCCACAGTGACACGTGCACACGTCCGAATTTCGACGGGATATCGACATTAAAAAAGGTAAAAATAATAATGATAGGTTTTCCGCTGTCGCGACATGTCGCTCGGCTGTCGCTGTCGGGTTGCGCTACCGTTCGGTGATGATACTATTTTATTGACGTGGCCACATCGTGACGTATGATTCTGCCTAAAGATTGATTTGAACCGTTAGATGAAACTGAGAATCGGATATTCTCGCAATCGGAGACTTATCTTATGCTTGCGCAAGGCTGCACTGGTCGTCATTGGCGCTTAGGCCCATGTTGGGCCCAACGTCCGCCCAGCAGCTACCAATGGTTGTAGGGCCACACCACCCTCTTGTTTTTGAGCCTTATTTGCGGAAGCCTTCGGGATGTGTCGGACGCATCATGCATGCATCGAAGTACAGTGGCGGGTGTACAATGGTTGCAAAGGCGCGGCGCACCGTAGAAATATTGTGTACGACACGATCAGACAGCTGCCATAAATGTAATCAGTCCACATCAAACGCAGAGTGGAAGTCTTCCAAAAATCTTTACGGCCCGCAATTGAGAAAATGCCTGGTCCGCTTTCGGCCAAAACGGTCAAGGAAGAAAAATGCCCGCAATTTTGAAATTAAGTATGGGGGTTTGGTAAAAAGTGGCTATGTTTTTGACCGAAGCTTGGCCGGCGCATATTTTTGTGCGGCCCGGGGGCGAAAGAACCTCCGGCCCGCTTTCGGCCCGGAGCGAGCTTCTGCGGCCCCGGGCCGGCCCGCCACGGTAAGACTTCCACTCTGATCAAACGACATACACCCCTGGCATTGTTGTTTCTGGAATAAATTAAATCCACACCCTTAATATTGCTTAGGCGTGACAACGACAATAGAAAAAGGTAATTAATTGATTCATGTGTCTGGATCTTTCATGACAAACGACAATAAAAAACAAGAATTGTCGAATGATGTTAAGCAAAATCCACTGACCGACAAACAAACATACAAACATGATTTAAGCCATATCTAGGGAAATTAGACAAACAAACAATGTGCAACTAAGAATAAACTAATAACTAGTCATAGATTACTATACTTGTGCATTGCCTATTCTGAGTCCTTAGGCTCCTCCATGTCGTCCACATGCCTGCGCGCACGGTCCTGCTTCATGCTAAGTGCTAGGTGTGCATGCAATGCATGAACTTGTTCCCTCGGAATGCAAGTATGCAACTGCGCTGAATGAGAATGCGCTGAACCACACCACACATGATACGCTCCCATCGCTCCTCGTTGTTACCAAAGCGTGCCCTCACTGTAGGGCGTGTGACAGTCGGGTCGGGGTTCACTGTCTCGGGTTCAACGTTTCGCTTGAAACCGAACTTCGGCCAAAGACGTGTGATGTATCTGTGACAGACGTCGCCTCTCTATCCACGTGTCTTTCGCAGTGTTGTTCGCACATGTGCATCGCGTGAGCTCCTTCTGCGTGCATATGTAGCAGCCGATATCGCGCTGTTCAGACATCCTCGGGTCGCAGAATAGAGAATTTAAAAATACGGATGTTCTTCCTCTTCGTCTTGAAAGCGACGAAACGGACAAATACGACTACCAAAACACATGCTGGCGATTTTCGGCGCAGACTTCAGCAACACTGCCAGTATCGCTGAATCGTGAATCGAACGGCCGACAAACAACTGTAATTAATTAATGGATGCCTGACGCTTCCATGGCCGAATCGACAATCGGCGATCGTAATGAATTAATCCTATCGGGCAATCGTCGTCATCGACATACAAAACAATCAAGAAAGAATTAAATCGACGGCGAGTTCGTTTGTCGTCAACGGAGTTTTGTCGATACCCCAAAACCGATTAACAAAACAACAATGTCAGGGGTGTAAAATGAGAGTCCCCCCAAGAAATTAAGTACTGTAAATGAATACAAGGTCTTGTTACCCTCGCTCGTGCGGACACAGGGCAGCTTCGGAACATATGACAATGTTAAAGAGGTACTCCTGAGATTCTATCTGAGAAATAATGCAATACTAATAGAGCCAATACAGCAAGGGGAATAAACTAAGGGGATGACATCCCACTCATTCTCGCGTCCAGCTTCCGGACGCACTTAGGGAGAGCCGTGCGATTTAGGTTCGGGGTCTCGATACTCCCGAGAGCTCAGCCTGTGCCGCTCGATCCTGCAAATTCAATTGAGCGACTCCAATTCTCGCTTCTCATCGACTTGCGGAAGTTGCAAAATCTGTTGAAAACACCGTTTGACCAATTCTTGAAGCCGGCAAGGGTCTGTTTTTGTGCAGTATGCCTCTGTTACTTCGCGTATATTTTAATTTCAGATTGTGTTCAGCTAGATGTCAAACTCAACCCCTGACCGATATCGTGTTTTGACGGGATAACCACACGTGGAGCATGCCGTGCGCATGCTTCTCGTGAAAACGGGTGAGAACCGATTTTTGGAAATGCATGAGTGCTTTAGGCGCACCCACGAAGGGCGCGAGCCAAAATTTCAGCGGATTTTACATGCTCCATCGTATGCTTTCGCTGTTGCAATCAATGCACCGCAAGCATGTGACAAAGGGCTAAAGCGCAAGGGAAGAGTTGGGCTTATTTTGTACTTTGGATGGAAGGGCAAACCCCAACTTTCCAAAGAGCAATTTTCCCAAGAACTCTCCTTGTGCTTAGTTATCTGAAGTTGAACTCGCATGCTTATCGATACATATTGGAAAACGAGCGTTTCCCTTGAGCGCGTGCTGATTTTGTACTTTGGGCGGGCGACGAAAGCCAACCCAAAGTACAAAGTGCAACTTCAATATGTCGTTGCGTTCAAAGATGCCCGCAGCTTGCATCAAAATATCATACGTGCAGCATTCGAATTATGTGTGGCAGCACGCAGATTGACAAATACAAAAGACGAAGCGCACTTTAAAAGAACCGATTTTTTGTGATCTACGCTACTTTACACGCAAATTCATGGCGGAAAATAGGCACTTTAGTAAAACCCAAAAATATCCCCTGAAAGCTAGTCTCAAGAACTAGAAGTACCTGGCATCCTTTCCTTGGATTATAAAATACCCTGATATATATATATATGCATGCCTCCAGTACCCATTTTATCTGTTTTCGACAGTATTTTGACGAAGGCAAGACAAAACACTTTCATGAAACCTGAAAACGCTGAAATGCTTGCAAAATGACATTCGAAAGGCATCGGATGGTAGGAATTGATTAATTCTCGATGACGCATAGCACGGACGGCTGTGGTCGCGTGCGTCCACAACGAGCCGCCGCGTTATATAGTGCGGATGTCATCCCTTTAGTTTATTCCCCTTGTAATACAGGGGTAACGAATACACCAGCATAGGCTCTTGGCTCTTTACCATGCTTAGAACAATTGTAATGCAAAATAAGTGGACTCATCAGTCTAAACTCCAAGTCGAGCTGTAGCAATCTGCTGCAAAACCGAACAGGAATACTAATTAAAGTCTATCACTTTTTCAACACCATCTTCGCACCAAGCTGAAGCCCACCCTCCACAACTGTAAAGATCGTCTCAGTGCTCACTTGACGCGTCGTGTCACTGTCGTAGTTCTGTTTCCCGGTTTTTGTATGCCCTTTGAAAGTGACCACAGGCGTGGGGTCCTCACTGTAGGACCAATTCCCATAGGTTGTATAGGTGCTATCCGTGTCTCGATCAAACACGTCTTGCTCGTCGTACTTGGCAACGCCATATGCCTCAAGTGTGAGATCCCGTGAAGAACTCCCCCAGTCGCCGGTGCTTCCCTCTTTCTCGTAATAGTGGTAGCCACCAAGTAAGTGGGCAGGGAAATCCAGTGGATTCAAGTCAGGATGCGCTGCCTTCCCCACGTCAGGGTCCGCCTGGTTCTCCTTGGAGAGGTACTTGAGCGCTCCGCTGTTACACCGCACTGCCTCCAGCGCAAACGCCTTCTCGGCGCACAACTCCTTCGGCGCACTCTCCAACACATCGGGATATCTTGTGGTCATCGCAAGCAGCAGCCCGCGGTCCGCCTTGAGTCGATCCGATAGCATCCTGTTGAACCAGGACGGACTCAATCCTCTCTCCACCATTGCCATCACGATCTCCAAGTCTTCCCTCAGCTCTGGGGCAGCCGCCTCAAACTGATATGCCATATTCATTACCACCTTCATGTCCTGCTGCGGTCCGTCCGATACCTGCGCTGATCCCTTTACCGCCTCTAGCAAGAGCTCACGATCGCCTCGCAGCGGCTCCGCAGCGTCCTGCAGCAGCCCGCCGTTACGTAGCGCCGTGAGCACCGCCTCCCTGTCCGCCTTCACAGTGGCTCCACACTTCTTAAGAAGCTTTCCTTCACGCGCAAGGGCTTGCAGCGCAAACGGAACGTCATCTCTCAGCGACTCGGCTGCCAACCCGAACTGAAACACGCTCCGCTCCATCGCTGCGAGCACCACCTCCTTGTCTTCCTTAAGTCGGCTTGACACATATTTGGCTCCAGTAATAACATTTCCATTTATCAGGCGTTCATCTGGATATTTGCTGGTCAATGCTCGCATCACGACCTCCTTGTCGTCTCGCAGACGCTCGGATAACACTGGAAGAGCGTCGCCGTTCGCGACGGCGATCAGTGCCAACTCACGGTCGTCGCGGAGCGGCGCTGGGGCGAATTTAAGCAAAAGCCCGTTCATGCTGACCGCTGCCGAAATCACGTCGCGATCTGCCAATAGCGCCGGCGGCAGTAGCTCCATCTTAGAACTATAGAACGGTTTATGAAACTTGGAACAGGTAGCAAAGGCGAGGGCCACGTCCTTGTCGGCTCTCAGCTCTTTCGAGACCTTTTCCATCCCGCAGACGTGCTCATGCACCGCCAACAGCACCACCTCCTTGTCGGCCTTCAGTTCCTCAGAGACCTTGTCCCACACCTTATCGTAAAGAGAAGTTGAATTGTACCACCCGCCGAGGCCGCCGGGCGAGCCGATGCCTTCCGGCGAGCGCAGCGCTGTCAACAGCACCTCCCGGTCATTCATGAAATCGTGACCCTTCGACAACCAGTGTTGAAGGCATGTTCCGTTGATCCCCACCAGTTCGAGCACGAACGCGCGATCTCCAAGGAGTTCCTCTGACGCGTGCTGCAGCAAAGTAAGCTGTCAGCAAAGACAGCCCCGTGCCCCACATTCTTTGAGCTCAGGCGGCCTTGGAGAATCAATACACGTGGGAAGGTGCGAGACCCCAGACTGAGGTACGGGTGGTTCAACAGTATAGGTGCTAATATCCAGTGCGCTGGCGGAGCCATACGGGTCTGCTTTGCCCCTACAGAGAAACTTCAACACTCAACTACTAAAACTCAGCGGCTAAAGGCCCCAAAAGACCTCACCATATCATAAGAGTCCTTTCCGTTGTCGTATTCCCTTGCCACCGCGACCATGGCCGCGCGCACCACGTCGCGATCGCCACGAAGCTCTTCAGAGAGCCCTTTCAGAGTCCCCGGATTTTGCGTCACTGACTCCAGCGCCGCAGCCTTTGCCTCGGCGTCACCCATGGCTGACACTTGTTGACTCGCTAAGCAGCGCGAAGTAGCGCCAATCTGCACACGCGCAGCAAGTTGGTGAGTGGCGGGCGCCAGGCAGGAGAACCGACGGTGAAAGCGGCTAAAACAGACTGGGCGGCCCACGGTAATCAATCCCCGGATGGAGATGGTGAGCGAACGCAGTTTCCTGATCTCAAAGAACAACTGGCAGAACCAAAGTTTCCGCGTGAAATAAGTCACTGCAGGTAAAATTTCCCGATATGTCGTTGCATACCACCCGGATGAACGGTCTTAAAGAATCGTGCACGAACCAGATGGCGTGGGCAACAGAAATCCGCTGCACGGTCAGCAATGCGCGCAGCGAAAGAGTACCTGAAACCATCACGTTCACAACCACCACAGGAACACGCATACCCAGGTCCATCAACAAAATTTAAATGTTTCAGAACAGCGGTCACCACACTGTGTTCAGTTCAGCGTCGCAGGCATGCGTTTGGCGGGGAAGAGGGGGGGGGAGAGGCGTACGACCTCTTGCGTACGCGGGGGAGGGCAACTTTAGCTGATTGTACGCTTCGTCGGAGTATCGGCTTGTGGTACGCAGTGATCTGTCGCACGTGTGTAGTGTTCAAAGAACGCGTTGTGGATGAGCTGCAGCAAGTCTCTTGTGTATCACAATGATACCGCGTTGTTGGACTGATGTTCATCATCACAACTCTAGAAAAAAGCGGCACTTTACCTCCGGCTCGTCATTTGGAAATCGTCAACAAATTGGAAACGCAAACGATCGACAAATAGGAAAAATCGACGGTATCACGCGCATGGGTTGCGATATCGACCTGGGACAAACCGAAAGGCACATCATTCGATTTGGGCTTACCTCGTCATATGCCAATTATCAACACTAAAATATAAAAATTGGGATAACTCGTGGAATATTGATCGGAATCGGTCAACCAAAGATGATCGGCGCATCTACACGACTTAGCGGATCGACGTATATGAACGATTTTAGCCGAAACGCAATATTGGGGGAGAAATTACAGTGTGGACAGTAGGGGGTAAGCAGGCCCCCCAAAAGTCCAGTTTGGTAATTATCAACAGTCTATATAAAAATGTGGATAACTCATGGGATGATTATCGGAATGGAACAAACTAGGAGTCTATGGACATCTACATGACCCACCGGATGGGACTGTATGGGTGGAATACTCTTAAATCTTAATATATAGACCCGAAACACCGCAGCGGGCAACCTCCGCCAGCTTGGCATACTTGGCCGACCGCTCCATCTCCTTCACAACCGCCTGCCGCTTCTTGGCCTGCAACCACCCCAGAATATCGCCCAGCCAAAACACCTTTCACCGCTTCTCGCGCAAGCTCTCCGTTTGAAGCAGCCCAAGTCGATGCAGAGCTTGGAGGATTCCTGATGAACACAGGATAATAAACTAAAGTCAGACCGAATGCAGCAGACTCCACACGACGCAACACACGAGAAACCAAGTCGAAGGCAACGAAGTCGGGGTGCGGTATACCTTGCCCCCCTTGTGGAAACCATATCGCAAGAAAATATATCGTTTGCAGCACTGGATATCACGAAAATGGGACAAAACAGACAGTTTTATATGAAAAAAACACTGACATACACCGTGTTGCAAACAAATCTATAAGGTAAAAATGGTTGTGGTAGTCCGTTGAAAGCGATCGAAGTATGTTTTTTCCACTGCCTTGAAGCACTTAAAATTATGACAATTTGTCCGGGGTCGATATCGCAAATATACCTCGCGATATCGACGATTTTATATGAACTGTTGACGATTTCCAAACTGTTGACGATTTCCATATGACGAGGTATCGCAGATTTTTTTACGGTGACTTATGCTACCTCTGCTCCTTATGATTTGGAACCGGACCAAATTACCTTACCTTACTTACCTTACCTTACCTTACTTAATCAGCAAAGCGCGAATCCCAACGGGCGACACAGACGAACTTCCGATCTCACGATCGTCAGACGCTAACGATGACAGTGCCATTGCAGTCGCGTACATTTATCGCGACGCCACCCTCGCGTTATGGCATGGCATGTTGGGAAGCAAAAAGCGAAGCACTGTCGCGCACATGATCCTACGGTCAGATGGCCTAGTGGAGATCTCTTTTTGAGATCGATCCGCCTAGTACTGTATAGACGAGATAGTTTGAAAAACTTGCCCACATACGCGATCCCCCCCCACTACCGACTTGTTCCGGCCGACGCGGGGGACTTGCGACCCGAGGTGGCGAACTGGGTGGGGGGACTTACCACTTGGCGCCGCCACGACAAGTCCCCCACCCTCACGACTGCAGCAGAACCTACCCTCGGAACTTGAAGCGCAAATTTATCAAAATGATGGGAATCACAAATCCAGTCGACTCGAGGGAAAAGATGCCGAGACCGGGTGACGTCATTCCACGCTTGGAATGCCAGGCGCTGGAGCTCGCGCTGATGCGCTGACTGGTCCGTCCTGGCCTTCCATGCGACCCACGCAAGCCGCGCGGTTGCGCGCTGACGAGATGGCAGGGAGACTCTCGCACGTCGTTGCGCTGAATTCAGCGCCCAGGTGCTCCATTGACGGAGGGCCAATGCGAGCATGGATTGACGTCGCTCTCCTCGCCAAGCCGGATTGGGCCGGATGCGAGACTCGCGCCCCCGTGATTGGACGACGTCCAGCCGCTCTGGGCGCCGGACATCATCAGACTCCCCTTCTGCAGGGGGGCTCCAGTCACTGGCTCGGTAAATCTCAAAGCGCCCTGGGGCGCTGATGAGATTTCCTTGCTCGCTCCCCACGAGGGGAGAGAGGGAGGACGCTGCCGGTCCCGACGTCGGTTCCTGACGGACGACCCTACTGCTCGCACTCCTGCTGGACGCAGGGAGTGGGGAGAAGGGAGCTGCCGAGGGGTTCAACCCCTTAGCAGAGCGGTCCGAGTCCGACCCGGAGCTGGCGCCTGCCGCCGGTGGTGCCGGAGCTTCGGGCGACGCACGCTTCCGGCGCGCCGGCTGCCGTAGCGCCGAGCTCAATGCGAGCTCGGATACTGGCTCAGCCCCACTGACTCTCGCTGGTGAAGGGGTTTTCGGTGGTGAGGCCCTGGGGGGCCCACCAGACAACCCTGGAGGGGCTCTCAGGGGCGTGCGCGCCGGTGTAACCTCGAGGGCTTCACCGCCGTATTGGCGTGCAAGCGCACGCCGCACTCCCCCCCCTTTCACGGGAGCGCCAATCCCGGCCGTCCGACCTGCCAGCCGCGCCCCAGAACTCCGAAGAGCCCGGGCCGACCGACAGGCCCGCAGCGCGAGATCCCGACTGACCGGACCCCACGGCTGAGCCGGGGGCGGCGCCGGCCCGACACCCCCCACGACGGCCCGACCGACCGAGGCATTCCTCTTCATCCGAGTACATTGGCATTGTATGCGTGCTATGCGTGAGATCTAATTAGCTAAAGCCGAAAGTGCCACACGACACACGTGGCGACTAGCACCCGCCGATCCAGAAATTCACCACTTGCGCCCGAGCACAAGCAGCCACACCGGCCGAGGCGCGGAGATTTCCGGAAAAGAGGACTCTAGAAAACTAAAGTCCCATGGGGAACATCACACGTTGCACGCTCGTGAATTAACCAATCGAAAAACGGTTGGCGTGGCAACTAGTACCCGCTTCCAGGAACTCGCTACTTGCGCGCGAGCACAAGTAGACACACCGGCCGAAGCGCGGAGATTCCCGAATAGGGGGGACTAGAGGGCCAAATTAAAGGTAGGCGAAATTCCGAACCAACTCCGAATTTTAGCAAAAGCCACGCAAAATTCAAAAATTTGCGCAGCGCTTCCGCCGCGAAGGGTCGGATTTGCCGAAAAACTGAGACGATTCCGATTTCCCGATACCTGCGAGTCCAAAACACGGCTATGCGTGCTATGCGTGCTATGCGTGCTAGGACCAAGGCAACGCGCGCACCTCAAAAGATTGTCGTCGGGCTAGATTCCTCCACACCGACGCGGCTCCAAGCGACCTGGAACCCTCAAACCCACACACCACCGCGCAACAAGAACGAAAGCACAGGCATTCTCGATTTCGTAGTGTCGCACTTCGCTAGCTAGTCGCGCAAGGCGGGGCGGGTATGATCAGAATTCGCGCTAAAAAGACAGGGAAGCAACGTGAAAACACGAACTAATTACCATTTTGTAGGAGTCTACACTCTTGCTTCTTCTCTTCTTTACGGTTTCGGACTTATTCTATCTACACTTATTAAACGACCGCACGAGGTATGATTACGCTTGGTCAACTATAAGACTTCGGTTTCGTAAATCTATATAGTTATGCTTTTGCTTTCAGTGCATGCTTTCAATACACAATATACAGCAGTTACGGCTCTTTACTTTTATGTTATACTTTTCAGTTCAGTTCTCATCCCCGAAACGGGTTACACTTAGAGTTCTTATACATTCAGGAACTCTTTCCATAACTCAACTGTACTGAGTACTCCGTACAACAGGCTAGGCACCTCACATCAACATCATTCTGATCGGTCCTACTGTACTCCGTACTGAGTACTCTTGCGTTTTATACTTAGCCGTTTTTCTTGCTCTTGTGCTTACCTCCTAGCACAGTTGACGACATCTGCTCGACATATTTTTGCACAATTTTGGAATTAAATCATCGACCTTGATGATACGTTCCAAGGATGATTCACTTGCACCGATGTGCGTTCATCTGCCTATCGTTTTCTGTGGATTTATGCCAAAAAACACTAAAAATACATATATTTCACATTGTTTTCCATACTTAAGGAATGTTTTCCATACTTAAGGGACACGTGTGGTGGTTTGTGCGATACTATGGGTCATATTCCATGATGATAGCCACCAATCACTTACATAATGATCGGGACATGGCCCATGATGCAACGCGTGCTTGTAGATGAGCCGTAGGTAAGTATAACGTTGCAGTTTAGGCGCGTTTTGTATGGTTTGCAAGATAAAATTACGCAAAAACGTACAAATGTGCAACTGATTCGCGACAAATATGCGGGTACGTGCGATATATATTATGCATACGTGCCCCGCACAAGTACGCTACGCTTACATATGCACACAACGGTGTACGTGCAAATACTCAGTGCACAAATCATGCAAGGTATGCAACCGCAATTGCCCAAGCAGCATATACTTTGCCATCGCTTCTGGGTCAGATCTGACCCAGATACCGGCTTAAGGGTTAACACAATAATTAGCTCGTTATGTCCCGGTGGAGTCGAGATACTCTTCGGACCACATATCGTTCTATTGTGGATCACTGAAAGGATTGCTCACCGGAACTATATGTGAAATAGACCAGCAACTCATTATTGTGAATGAGATTATCTCGGAATTACAATAACCCCTAACCTAATATATATCATGCTAGATTCATTCAGTACATGGTATGCTGATTATCATCCTGCATGATAAACTGTCTGGGAATATTGTAATATCCAGAACTTATCTTCCTGTAAGTGTGTAAAAGTGAGCACACACACACACTGGCAAAAAGTACTAATCAATAAGTACTATACATGCACACACACTGGCATTACTGTATGTATTGATATTCACTGACTCATAGTGAATTGACCAACTTTAATATCTATCATGTATATGATAATATGGATAACACTCCACAAACACATGTGCGTGTGGAGTGTCAGTGATGGCGATAGATATGGGAACAGAATAATCCAACATGCTGTAGGGCTGGATGGAGAAATCTCCAGACCCGAAGGCATTATACAATGCTCAAATAAGCAGCTGGTCACTGCTGAGCATTGTCCATTCGTCTCACATATCATCGCTGGAGCAACAACAACAAGTACATTGCATTATGACAATTGATTCAGAATTGATCAGCTCAAATTGCATGTACACTCTCAGATCAGTAACTATATATTGAACTGACAGGAGTTGTTAAGGACAAGCACACACATACATATGTGTTGTGTCAAACTGCTTTGATTATATAATCAAACTATGTCCTGATATGTTTAAAATAAGAGATATCATTTTGATAAATCTTAGAGCACAGTCATATGCTCAAAACATATCATAGATTGACAAATTATCACTAAAGTGGATAATCCGCTTATAGTTGGTAAATCTAAATATCATCAGGAAGTACATTTACTTCCATGGGTTTCAATCAGTAAAACCCATAAATATGATCAACGTCAGATGTTGATATGCAGAATAATTCACTTTTATGCCATGAAATTTGTCATGTGCAAAGGTGAAGTGATATGCAGTGCTTCTGTACTCTGCAGTCCACACACACACAGAGATATGTATATATACAAGTACAACATATATACAACGTTGTATATATAAAGCCGAAAAACGGCCAAAATAGGTAAAATCCGTTTGCGTACGAGTTAGATTTCGGAGACCTCGATATCCGTATTCATCCGGTACAGCCTGTATCCAGATTAGAGCTGTACAATGACTCGATCCAAGCACCTTTGCCTCTGCCATAGATGATCACCGAAGAAGGGCAACCACTGTTTGAGATATCACATATACTCTCAGATAAGTTCACTAGAGGTGTCAAGTACTATTTAGTGCGATATGCTACGGCCCTGAACATGACACCTGGGTCAAAGCCACAGAGCTGACCAATGCAGCAGACATAATAGCTGCCTATGAAGGCTAACCATTATATTAAGCCTCATGCCCTTACTTCTTGTAATATATACTAATACATGTCGATCATCTATATACCTTGCTCTTAATGTTTTATCATTATGTTGCATAAGAAGCAGGAAATTGATCCTTCCTTGCTAAAGGTGTAGTGAGCCTTGTACAAAATCATACCCTTGCACAGATACGCACATGCGAGATATCATATCTGTGGATAAATAAAAACTGCTAAATGCTACCTTTGCCAAAACCGTGGTTTGTCATCGGATTCTTGGCCAGTCATCCGAAGCTACCGGAGATATCGACTGAGGTAGACGGAGTTGTGATCCTAAGTTGTGCTTGACAAACATAACTAAATAAATTTCACATTAGTACGTGGCGAATCCATTCTCACTCATCGCGATAGATGTTCGTCAAAGCGTGCGTACTGGACCATATCAAGAGTGAGCAGACCGGGTAAGGATTATAAGTCCAATCCCGTTAAGAAGCAGGGCCACTCTGTTTGCAATAAAACAAGCCCCCGGTGAAATAACTCCGGAAACAAACACGGGCTCCCCGTTGCCACCTATGATCCTCCAAAGTAGCTTAAGGAGGGGAGGAAGGGTTGGGTGCACTATATCAGGCCGAGAATCGTTCGATTGTAAATCGTTAAATCGTGGGATCATCGTTCGCAAAGCGACGACGGCTAGCGCAAATAATCCGTAACGTACACTTCGGATACTTTGAATCGTCACTCTGACGCACGATACGTGTGGATCAATCAGTAATCCAGCGTCAATCTATATCACGAAACGCAATTCATTGAACCTTGAAACGTCACTCTGAAATACGATACGAACTTCAAAGGGGGCTACATCCTAAGAACTGTAAGGTGAGGGACTAAAGTGGACTCAGTTCCCCCCAATAACCTAAAAACACCATGAGGGACGCCTCAAATCGGTGTAAGAAGACTGGTACCAGCAAGAAGCAACAACAACAAAGACATCATAGACATATACAAAGGTATGCCCGTTGTGAGGTCACAACTCTTTTAAGAGGGGAGATCTGTCAGGGTCATGACCGATGACATATGTGTCATACATGTCATACGTGTCATACCTGTCAGACATGTCATACCATTCAGGGTCATGACCGATGACATACATGTCATACATGTCATACGTGTCATACCTGTACATGTCATACCATGTCATGTCATGTCGAGTCATGTCATATATTATAATGACAGTCGTCAGTACGGTCGACTATGATTGTACATGTCGTCAGATGATAAGTCACGTCATCTGTCATTATTCAAGGAAAGACTTGAATGACACCTGTCATCGAGAGTTCGTACGTCGAACTCGAAGATGGCAAAGCAAGATGCATCTTGAAGTAACAAACAAGAACCATCTTTGCTTTAAGCATGTGCGGAACACGCATGCGCAGTATTATGGAGCGAACGTATTATTCGTTCTGACGATACTGGTCGTTCAACCAACGTCTCGGGTTCACAACCCAATGGCGGTACCATCTATGCGATGGGAGACGTATGGTATAGATGAGGAAGCGTTGTGCTTCAGCAGTATCTTCTCACAGAAGTCACTGCACTCATCCCGCTATTATCTTACGCCTGTGTTGCCGTTCTACAACGCAGCGTTTACTTGTATTTTATATGATATATTGAGGGCTCGCTTATCTAGCCCTAAGAGGCGCATCGGCCACCCATTCCCCCTTCAGGGGTACAGCGGAGCGGGGCTCGCCAAAGGCGAAAATGCGGGCGTCAGGGTGCTTCTGCCGAGTGTATCCCCCCCCAGGCGAGGGCGGCTCCGTCGGCGGAGGCGGCGGACGGTCGGAGAGGACGGCGTGCTTGGCCTCGTCCCTCCATGCCGTGCGGATGCGTAGACACAAACTCGCAAACGAAAATGCGGCACCTGCACGCAACTCACGCAACACCACCAGATACAGAGGGGTGGTGTGGGGTGAGGCCTTGGCGGAGTCCGCCAGGACGTGCCACAGGTCCTGCATACGCTTGGAGTCGCGGGGTACGCGTTGATCTTCATGTGCTTGTCCCCCAGTGCCCGAATAACGGCCAACTGAGGGGCAGGGTCGGTGGTCTCGTCGATGACAGTACTGCGTAGCTTCAACCAGAAGCGGTCGGTGTCAGGGTCAGGCACTCCCTCCACCTCGTAACGAAGGCGGTGAAGTGCAAAACGTCCGTCACCAGGGTTGGTAATGGAGACCTCGTGGTAGAGGGAGAGGGCATTCCCCCTCAAAACGGACGGAAGAATCGCGAAGAGGAGCTCGTTGACATTGACGTGGTACGCGTCATAGTCGTGCTCGACGTCCAGCAGCTTGGCGACCTCCTTGTAGTTGATGGGGAAAGGAACGTGTCGAAGTCCAGAAAGCAGAATGTTGAAGTCAGCTTCGGCGTCGGCGTTGTCAAAAATGTAACCCACGTTGTCCTTGAAGCCAGAAGCTCGCAGAAAACGAAGAAGATCGGCGGAGTAGTTGGAGGCATACGTGAGGTGCTCAGCGTACTCCTCCTCTCTGCCCTCCTCCACAGGTGTCGAAAGAAGAACGTCGGGATCGTTGAAGTACTGGAAAGCCGAAGGCGAATCGTGGAGATAAGGCACCTGCGAGCGCAATGATGATGTGCGCACCACTTTCCTCGTCAAAGGGGTCGTGGTGCGCGATGCGGTTCCGTGGGAAGATGGCGTAGGCGTAGATGGAGTGTTTCCAGAGCGGGCCGCCCTGAGTGGCTACTGCCCCGCAGTCCTTGTGGTAGGACCAAATCGACGATTTGGTCCTACCACGAGGACCATTGTTCCAATAATTTAATTGGCAATCTCCCGTGATTTGTATCGACTCGTCGTGATGACGGCCATGGCCATGCATGCGATTTCGCTATCTTATTATCTTAGTTTATATTTATGCACTCATCACCTGCTTGCCATGGAATTTCTATCATTTATACCGCGACTGTATGCCTTCCCCCATGTTCTCGCAATTTGTACACATCGATTAGCCTTTCTTTAAATTTATACAAGCGTTTAGGCTCTCGATCTCAGATTCTCGCCTGTATCCGCTGCTTTTAGGGGCGTATTTAGGACACCAAATCCTAATTACCCAGCTTTAGGGGGCATTTTGGCACTTTAGGACCATTCTCGATTTTTTTGGAAAAACTTAGTGAATTTTAGTTAGAATCCTTGTTCAAGTGCATGGACTGAATGCGATCTCTGGCGGCACAACCTCATTTGTTAGGTGCCGCGAAAATGATGTTTTAGTGCGCGCGGCAATCTCCTTGTGATGACGAAATATTCTCAGTGTGCGTTCGGTATATGGAAGGAATATTGAAACATTTTACAACAATCATATTGAACTAATG
>LGRX02034052.1:0-20170 GCA_001247695.2 Cymbomonas tetramitiformis
GACCTTGTCTACAACTCTACACCCCCCTCCAACTAACGACGGCCACACGACAAACGACTCTCCCTCCCATGACCTCACATCATCCACCCCTCCCACGAGCTGCGTACACAGGCTGGGTGTGATCCCATAAGTGCAATGCTGGCGCGGGTAAACTAGAGGGTGCGCCTGCGCATGACGTGCGTGAGCCGGACGCCCACCAACCCGACCTTGTCTACAACTCCACACCCCCCTCCCACTCAACGGCCACACGACAAACGACTCCACCTCCCAGGACCTCACATCATCCGCCCCTCCCACGAGCTTCGTACACAGGCCGGGTGTAATCCCGTGCGTGCAGAGCTGGCGCGGGTAAACTAAAGGGTGCGCCGCGCATGACGTGCGTGAGCCGGGCGCCCACCAACCCGACCTTGTCTACAACTCCACACCCCCCTCCAACTGAACGGCCACACGACAAACGACTCCACCTCCCAGGACCTCACATCATCCGCCCCTCCCACGAGCTGCGTACACAGGCCGGGTGTAATCCCGTGGGTGCAGAGCTGGCGCGGGTAAACTAGAGGGTGCGCCTGCGCATGACGTGCGTGAGCCGAACGCCCACCAACCCGACCTTGTCTACAACTCTACACCCCCCTCCCTCCAACTGAACGGCCACACGACAAACGACTCTCCCTCCCATGACCTCACATCATCCGCCCCTCCCACGGGCTGCGTACACAGGCCGTGTGTGATCCCATGCGTGCAGAGCTGGCGCGGGTAAACTAGAGGGTGCGCCTGCGCATGACGTGCGTGAGCCGAACGCCCACCAACCCGACCTTCTCTACAACTCTACACCCCCTCCAACTGAACGGCCACACAACAAACGACTCTCCCTCCCATGACCTCACATCATCCGCCCCTCCCACGGGCTGCGTACACAGGCCGTGTGTGATCCCATGCGTGCATGCAATGTAGACCGCTGGATGATATGTAAGTTCTGTAACACCTACGAGGACAGACATACGGGACACCGACAGGACTTACCGATCGTTTGGTGGCGCTACATCCGGAGAATTCGGAAATACATGTTTTTTGACCTTCAAGAACCGGAACTTTATCCCGACCAGAGCCCAATAGGGAACGAATGGGTTACCCCAAGGACACTGGTCATTCCAATCGACGTCACTTGGGCGCTTATTATTCCGCGGCATCAACGAGAAGAGGAAATCGACCTATATTGCGTGCGATGCAATTGCCTTGACCAATAAAGCTCTGCCATTTATGTTCTCCGATAGAGCGTCAACATTGCGGTCAACGTTACCTCGCTATCGAGGGAATTAAAACCTACAAGTGCCGCAAATAATTGTGGATTGAAGATATAGATTCCAATGTATCAGCAATATAGTAGCCTTAGCACTGTGAAATGATCGAAATCTCTTGCCTAGAAGACATCATAGACAAATATTTGGTGTATTTTGAATAAATTTGTATGATGATATAGATTTGTGTATCATATGCTAGTACCCATCTCAGTTGCAACTTATTTTACGGGAATTGAAGCACCTGAATACGCACATTCATAAACGTGTACCGTGCATGCTGGCCTAAATTGCACATGGATGTACCCATATTTGCATACTTGTACATGATATGCACGCATATGAGCAAAAATGCAACAAAAAATCTACCGGGACTCGCCGAGTACGAAAGCATCATGCACAAATAAATAATTCGAGTAATATTTTGTAATAAAAATTGCGGGACGACTTACGTGTCGCTTACGTGTCGCTTACGTGGCACATTTCAGATGACGTGGCAATAACTTTTAGACGACGAAAATTGTGTCAAAATGAAGGTTTTTAGACGACGATCGAGATTCATTTATTCCCAATAGTCTGTTAGAAGCCCACGAAGACGGATAAAGAAAAAATGACGGAGTGCACCTGAATGCACGAAAGCTGACGGAGACGGTGCGCGGGATACCAGTCACAGTCGGTAGGCAAGCCACGAAAGACGGAAGTGGCAAAAGGAACGGGGACGAAAACGGAAATTGCCGCTTGACGGTGCAGAATACGCTGCGATACGGGAAAGTTGACGGAACTAGAATCGGCGGTTAGGTCGAAGCGAGTCAAAGAAACGGCAAAGGAACCACCACGACAGAAGTGGTCTGGCCCATAACCTGATGAAAGGAGTGACATATATATATATATATATAAGGTATATATATCAAACACATGAAAAACACAGGTGGTGATCCGGTCGGTCTAAAACTACATAAGATAAAATACTTAGGTGTTTTATCGAGAGCGGTGCGGAACGGTCGGAGCGGTGACAGATGACAAGATGACAGCACACGTGGCGGCGAGGGGTGAAACAAGGAGAAGCAGCCCCATACAAAGGGGGGAATCGGCTTCCCGTGATACTTCACTTTTGGGGGCGGGGAGGGGGGTGAGGGGAGCACCCCCCCCCGGGCTGGCCGAGCCCGCAGGGGATTCGGCCGCTTACTTCATCACGGGTGATGCCCGCAAACCGCGAAAGCTCCGAGAATGAAAGTTGGTGACACGGTCACGAACGTCGCGTCGTCGTGTCACAGTATGAGTATGCCGAATAGGTTATTCGTGGCATGAATGTCGCCGCTGAACGAAACACTCCGCTAGAGACGCTCGTGCTGTGGTATTTGTATTTCTATATGTGTAATTTCATTTCGTTGGCAATCGTCGTGATACAACCGTGTTAGCGTGACACCCCCCCTCGTTTAGGCTATTCGACATTGTGTAATTGCATATTGATACAGGAGAGGAGACGAGAGGGTCCAAAGCACCGCGCCTTCATACCAGTGTATGGCATATATCCCCCTGTGCGATAGTCGTGGTCGTCTTGCCTTTGTGGTGATTTTTTATGAAGAATTTCACCACGAATGTTTCCCCTAATAATTTATTCGATTATAGGTATACCGTGTCTACATTATTGATTTTAAAATTGAATAATTGTTTTGCCCCAAAACGACCTATGTAAAAAAAAATAGCAAACAATTAATTGGTTTGCTGCTTTGCTCGATTCCCGGTGGTGAAAAAAAAAATCGATTAATTAATAAATTAATCGACAGCCCCGCCACTAAGGCCGTCCGAACTGCATCGTGTCCTGTCTGCGTCACATAGCTTTGGCCCAGGTGAGGAGGGGGGAGGGGGAAATCTCGTAGGTATCAAAAACTCGTAGCCATACTTAAGGAGTAATTGCCATACTTAAGAAAGGTGCTACGAGTTGCTACTGTATTACATCGGGGGGAGGCTTAAGTATGGCTACGACGAGTTGAATATATTTCGTCGAAAAGGGGAGGGGGGCCGGGTGACGCCGACAGGACAACATGCAGTTCGGACGGCCTAAAAGAACAAACAACAAGGCCGTAATTAATTCGAATGTCGCCGAATCTTGCCAACCACAACCAACAATGACAAACTGCCAAAATAATGCTCGACCCGTCAAAATCGCTCTCACTGCACACCACCACACGCCGGCGGACTCGGGATTGTATAAATATCATAATTTAATGGGGGCGGACTCGACAGTGTGTATCGGCTTATGTACGAAATGCAGCCCTGCCACTTCTAAATGTGGAAAGACTACCCTAGGTGACATGGCCAAGCTGCGCCGTTCCGGCGTTAGGCAAGCGTCGACAGGCGTCACTCATGATGGCTACTGCCCGAAGGTCCGATCCTCCCACAAGGACCGAAGTGAATTTGGGCCATAGGCCGCGTTTTTTCGATATAGTCGGTAAATGAGTGCTTTGGGGTCATATTTAGGTGATAATTATCCAAAACCTTATGTTGGGTGGTATACTCGGTGTAGCTATGTGATTTGCGTCATTGAAAAGTGGGGGTGAAACCGCTCGAAATTAAATAAAAAGGCCGGTCCTCCCACAAGGACCGGATTATTCCAAGCTACCTACGCTCACTAAGTGGCCTTCCTGGCGCCCACTGCACATGAAATATACTGTAACATGAATTATTCGTACCCTCTACAATGTACAACATCTTCGGAATCCATAATACTGCGGGATATATCCCTCGCGATGTCATGCACCCACAAAAAAAAAACAGACTTGGGTGAAATTTGCCATCAAGATTTTGTATATATATGGAACCTCATTGCCGCGCACAAGGCAGACATTAATATGTATCGATGATGTTAAGCATTCTAAAAATCATTTGATAAATATATATGATGACTGCAACGTGACAGGGCGTAAAACGGACAAATGCATATGGTGTCAGGCATCTAGAACTTTACACTTGGCTAGAAATACAATGATAAAATCGACCTTATAATCAGGGTTTCGGACCCAAACCCAAAAGTTACATATCTGCCAGTGTAATATGAAGTTGCCAACATGCAAAATGTGGTAAGCATGATTGGGTATAGTGTTAGGATAAAGTTTTACTGCCTGGCGGGATGATTCAGCTCGAAATTCAATTGGATAAAAGTATTTGAATGGCATGTTTTTGAATGCCCTCCAAAGGTTGAAACTCAAAAATGATAGGGTGCATGCTACAAATGCATTGGATATGGTGAGTATATGAACATATACTGTATATGGCATACGTTCCCACTTAGTTTAGGTCCTATAGCTGCTAAAACTCGGAGGATAGTCAATAGGTACCACAAAAGGATGGTTAAAAAAATCCCCGCAAATAAGCCGGTCCTTGTGGGAGGACCGAACGCGATTTGGGTCCTCCCACAAGGACCGCCGGGCCAAGGGTCGGAATCGGTTTGAAATTTCAAACCTCTTTCAAACCGATTGTCAGACTTTCATAATAGGTTTCTAACTAATTGTAGACAGTTGTAACCGATTCAATTAGTGTTTCAAAAATTTCCACAACTGATTGTGTACCTGATTATTGACGTGCTAAACCCATTTGATTGTGATTGCATCTGAATAGCAAACATATTATTTAACCGATTAATACAAGTTCAAACCGATTCGATTAGTGTTACTGTTTTTTGTAAACCTATTGTGTACCTAATATTCAGGTAGCCTCGAGCCTATTTGATAACCGGTTATCAAACCGAGTATTAGGGTGTAAACAGTTTATCACATAATATAAGCAGACATGCAGGGGCAAACCAAACGTGCAGAACAAGGTAAAGGTGATATCAAAGAATTACTGCAGGCTGACTAGCATATTTTCACAGCAAGCTGACAAGGTATGACAAAAGGCAGGCTAACAAAATATTACAGCAGGCTGATATCAAAATATTACAGCAGCGAGGCTGCTATCAAAATATTACAGCAGGCTGCTATCAAAATATTACTGTGTATTGTCACACTTTTGCAACCGGTCTAGTCAGTGCTCATTCTGACTCTAAGCATATGTTCAAGCGTGCCCTCCGAAGTGTTCTTGCGCAGTTCATCGTGCATCTTGTCAGCCGCACTAACAGCGCGCTCTACACCTGCAGTGGTGGCAGGGCATCCTAGGAATTGCTTGGCGGGCCATACGGTAGACATCGGGTAAAGTTGCAGCATTGCGTTTCCACCAATCGTTGCCTTGAGGGCTCCTCCACGCGACTTTTCGATTCGGAATGTCACCGCCACCCGTCAGCCCTACGCGGACCCTAGCAGTCGCCCTGATGGAAAACTGCACATATCTCACGATCTAGAATCTCAAAAGTTTTTGCATTTTCTGACTCCGCGCAAACCTTACCTTGATATGCTCTGGCCTCTCTGCCACCCGAGCGCGAAGTGCTTGCTCCACGACCGCAGAGGGTGGGTGAAGGCGCTGTTCTAGTAGCTTGAGCGCCGGTCGCACCCATGGAGCGGCCCTTTCAGCGGTCACAGACCTCAGCTGCGTGAACTTGCGATTCTCGTCGATGAGATATGCCTCTGCGAACTGAGCTGTTTCAGATATCACATGTTCGTCATCCTCGAAGATGTAGTACACAGGCTTGGTGGACGGATGCTCCATACAACGAAGCACGTGCGCGCACCGCAAAGTCACGTGCGTGTTCAGCATCATCACACAGGCACACGCCCGTCGACCCTCACCACCATATTGTATCAAATCGTCGAAGGCCAGCTTAACGGCCCCCTGCAAGTCTGGCGACTTGGTTTGACCTCCCAGAGGAAGATGCCAACCACTACTGGCACAGGCGATCGTTTTGTTGTACCGGCTTGACACACTGCCAGAGACCTCATAAGGATTCGCCAATCCTCACCGAGCATAACACTCGCCCAGCTGAAACAGGACGGGGACATTATGTCTGTCCACATACTTCACCATGAACACTGTGACGTCGCTATGTGACTTCAGCTGCTTCGCCTGAGCAGCGGTCAACCAGGTCCGTGACGATTGGTTGGATGCTCCCCTCACCCTCGTAGCCGCCTCGACAGCCTGCCAATCCGAGCCCACTGAGGAGCATGGCGGGGACGGAGGTGGTGTCCCAGATGGGGATAGAGGTGGTGTCCCAGATGGGGCTTGAGGTGGTGACCATGCCCACGTCCCCGCATCGGAAGGAGGCCCCCCTGCCAGTGCGTCGTCAGACCTGGGGGACGGCGTTGGCGACCCCATCGGCCTGGGGTGTTGTGGTGGTCCTGACAACCTGTCAAGGGCCGATTGCTCATGAACGGGGGACCTGGCGCCAGATGGGCCGGCGATCGCGCGGGAAGGTCCTACCTCTGCGGCAGTAGCGGAAGGCGGTGGCGACCTGTGTCGAGCTGATGGCGGCGGTGACCTGCGCCAAGCCCGTGGCGGTGGTGACCTGCGATGACCCTCGGCTCCAATCGCGTCCAGACCCGATGCTCTTGTGTCAGCGCGCCGGAGCATCTTCCTGCCTTCCCCCAAGTGCAGGTACTCCTGTGCGGACGCATTGTCAGTGAAGACCATGCCACCCCCGATACCATCGTCAACCGGGTAGAACTTGACGGGCTTGGATTCTAGCCTGACCAGCTCCAAGGGTGGCCGATTCTGTCCGTCCCTCAACCACGCCTGGTACAGTCCTTCTCTGAGCTGAGGCATGCCCACTGGCTGGAGATTCCTGAGCAGCTGATACTCCCACACGCCAGCGCTTTCATACCAGTGGGGAAACTGAAGCTTCTGCAACAGCTCTTGGCTGTTGTACACCGCAGCATGATCCAACGTGGACTCCATCAGGTCGATGTATTGAGTGGCAGACTCAGGCTGGACGCAGAAGACGCGCTTGCGCAAGTCCAACATGAGGGTGCCGGTGACCTCGCCACTGGGATACTTCTGCAGCGCCTTCACCTTGTCCTGCAAACTCCTCAACCGGCTACTGTCGATCATCGGACCAGTCCGCCTGGGGTAGACGACATCCCGCTTGTTGGACGGTATGTGGGTAGTGTAGCTGTCCATGAACGTCCACTCGTCATCCTCCTCGTTCTGGTGCATCTTCTGATCGATGCCCAACCAATTGGGCCACTTCAGTTGGTCTTCCCTCACCCACTTTTGCTCAGCACACCGGGCAAATTCCACAGGAATGTGTTCCAGGGAAGGTCTCTCCGCCAGGTCATGCTGCTTGACAATGCAGTACAGCCGCGCAGTGTCGTTCTTGTCTTTGTACAACCTTTCGTTCTTCCACCTGTACGCGCCACTGTCGATGTCCGCACGGTTGTTCCAAGGCTTCACTCCACACTCAGCCTTCCCAAGGGAGCGGGTTCGCACAGAGTCTCTCGAGCATGCGCTCCGACTCCTCCTGCCAATTGTGTGTCAGCGATGGTAACGCACTCTTCCGGCGCGCGTCCATGGGACATCTCCAAGAGTGGGCTCGTTGTCGCAGTCCGTGTGCGCCTGCGAGCTCGCCAGGCTCTGGCTGGTGACGGAGAACGTGACCGTATAGGAGCCGCGTGTATGTCATCGATGTGCTCAGAGCGAACGCCGGAGGGAGCGACCCTCCCTTCCTTCTCACTGGAAGGATGATGCTCTGGCCATCCGTACACCAGATCTGGGCCGAAGATCTCTGTCGTTAGGCAAACGATCGGGTCCACTCGCCTGACACTGCTGGGGCTCTTAGGTGGTGTCATATTCACCAGGGGAAGAATCACCTGGGTGTCCATGCCCAAGACTGAGGGCGCATGGGACACAGCCACGCCACTCCCGAGCTTGATATCGATCATGAGGGAGTTCTTCAATGGCCCGGTGCCCACCAGCAGATCCCAAGAGTTGTCCCGCTCAAATGTCACGAAAGCGTGAAGCCGATGAAGAGTCATGTGCGGCGTGCCTGCTGCCAGTATGACGTCCACGTGGCAGTAGTGAGTGAACTTGGTGGGGCTGCTGTCGCACCTAGTGACCTTGGCTCCAGTGCCAGCCTCGTAGACTGTGAGCCCAAGTCGCCTAACAACGGCGATGGAAATGATGTTGCAGTTGGCACCAGTGTCCATGAGAATGGCCCGGTAGAGCATCAGCTCACCCCCAGAGGACACCATCGCCAAGCCCTCATGGAGAGTGGCGTTCACTAGCTTGCATATTGGCTGTACCTGCGCCATTAGCAGCGTCTGCTCCTCGGTCAGGTGGTCCTTCATCTTCATTCTCAAGGCGTCATAGGCGCGGGACTGAATGGTGCCCGCACGCACATGTCCGTGCTCACTGAAGTCCACCACCCCCATGCAAGCAGGGTAGATATCTTCCGCGGAGGTGACTCGGCCCGCATCGGGAATTCACTTCGGCCACATTTCTGCCCGTGTCGGCCCGAACCCAAAATTGCCCGCCGCAGGCGCAAAATTTTGATTTTAAGTACAGTAATCACTCAGTAATAAGAAAACCCGCCAATAAGAAAGTAGCCAGCTTTGGGGGGGGGGTACCCGATTTGGTGAATATTGCTGGCTGGCTTTTTTGAGCTATGAAATATGGGGTGATAAGAAATATGGGCGCTGGCGCCATATTTCTTATTGGTGCGCCGCAGGCGGAATTTTTTTCAAAATGTCGCATTTTCACGGGTTTATCACTGAAAATTTAAGAAAATCGCTGGCTGATTGAAAAAAACATGACCCACTATTCTTACGATTTTCATAGGACGCTGGCGCTGGCGGGGGGGGGAGGGGGGATGGGCATCCAAGTTGGCGAATATTGCTGGCTGGTCCCAAATCTCCGGTTTTCTTATTACCGAGTGATTACTGTATGACAATTTGTCAAAAATTGATAAAATTTTGGAAATTTATCGATTTTCCCCTTAATGCGACTCGGCCCATCCGCAACTTTTCCTTCGGCCCGCCTTCGGCCCGGGCCTCCGTGACACGGCCCCGGGCCGGCCAATAATCCCAGGAAGATATCTTCCCTGCCCCCAAGTCGCTTACGCAAGCAGCAGCTGCACACCTGGCTGTGGAGTGGTCGACCACCCCATCTGGCATCTCGTCCAGTGGCAACTCCCTGTCGTCTGGCTGCGCTGCATATGTCGCTGCCCCATCCCCCATCTCCTGCACGGCCGTGATGGGCGAGTCCTCGAGCTGGTGCTCATTGATCTCAGTGGGATGCCTGACTGTGTCGGTAGGCTCGTTGCCCCCAATTTCCTCGAGGGCTAGAAGGTTCTCGATGTCCTTCGGGAGATATATAGCACGCTGCGCCAGCAAGATCGCAGCAATCTGCGAGCACGTTCGCGTGGAACTGCGCAAATGGGATGCCAGCAGGTGGAACTTCCTGCTCAAGAGGTTTGGAGGGGCAGCTCTGGGCACCTTGGCGTCCTTGTCAAACTCCTCGGGCGTTTTGACTGGGAAGCCCTGCATCTTCTGCGTGTTCCCCAATGCAACCGCAGCCCTTGCTTGCAGCTCTGGTGCAGGACTTGGCTCAGCGTGGTCGCTCGCAACCAACCCTTCACCAGCGGGGCACTCGCGCGCGTTCACGTCGTACTCCTCCCGCTCGTTGAAGTTAGAGTCGTACTCAGCGTCGTCTTCACCAACATCTGATTGCGCATGTGCCTCTGCGCCTTTGCCTCCATTGACAGGTCCTGCTGCCTGTAAAGCTGACAACTCCGCAGCGAGCCTGTCCTTCACCTCCGCACTGGCTGCCACCTGATGCTGCTTGGCCTCCGGTAGCTTGAGCCACTCCTCGGTGGTGATGTCCATCTTGTCGTCGAAACGGTGCGTGATGTTGTACTCGCGCATCTTGGCGTTCTTAACCTCGTTCTCGTACTTCGAGTTCTTCCGGATCTTGTGGAAGTCCGGAGGCACGTTCGCGTCTCGACATCCAGTATAGCAGCGCTCTGGGCATGTGGCACGCGTGGGTGGACGGGGGTTACATACTTAAGTGCATAATTTCGGTAAATGTTGTTATACGGCTTGATATTTTTGGAGAAGTTTGGAGAAGGTTTGGACAAACTCAAAAATATAAAATTTTGACATTTAGGGTTTAGGAGTAGTCGTGCGGGGCCATTTTGGTCACTGCAAACCGCAGGAAATCGTGTTTTGCACTTGGCATGCATGCGCGTCGCATGCATGTGTTGATAAAAGGTCATCGCCGAGTTTGGGGAGGTGCACCAAGTTAGTTGAAGGCACTTGAAAGTTGCATAGCCAAGATTTTAGGGTTTTAGGGTTGCTGGCGGGTGAAATATTGGCGGTGAGAGCAGGGGTTTCGCGTATGCGGGGTCCGCTAGAAAGTGCATAATTTCGGTAAATGTTGTTATACGGCTTGATATTTTTGGAGAAGTTTGGAGAAGGTTTAGACAAACTCAAAAATATAAAATTTTGACATTTAGGGTTTTGGAGTAGTCGTGCGGGGCCATTTTGGGCACTGCAAACCGCAGGAAATCGTGTTTTGCACTTGGCATGCATGCGCGTCGCATGAATGTGTTGATAAAAGGTCACCGCCGAGTTTGGGGAGGTGCACCAAGTTAGTTGAAGGCACTTGAAAGTTGCATAGCCAAGATTTTAGGGTTTTAGGGTTGCTGGCGGGTGAAATATTGGCTGTGAGAGCAGGGGTTTCGCGTATGCGGGGTCCGCTATAAAGTGCATAATTTCGGAAAATGTTGTTATACGGCTTGATATTTTTGGAGAAGTTTGGAGAAGGTTTAGACAAACTCAAAAATATAAAATTTTGACATTTAGGGTTTTGGAGTAGTCGTGCGGGGCCATTTTGGGCACTGCAAACCGCAGGAAATCGTGTTTTGCACTTGGCATGCATGCGCGTCGCATGAATGTGTTGATAAAAGGTCATCGCCGAGTTTGGGGAGGTGCACCAAGTTAGTTGAAGGCACTTGAAAGTTGCATAGCCAAGATTTTAGGGTTTTAGGGTTGCTGGCGGGTGAAATATTGGCGGTGAGAGCAGGGGTTTCGCGTATGCGGGGTCCGCTAGAAAGTGCATAATTTCGGTAAATGTTGTTATACGGCTTGATATTTTTGGAGAAGTTTGGAGAAGGTTTAGACAAACTCAAAAATGTTATTTTTTGACATTTAGGGTTTTGGAGTAGTCGTGCGGGGCCATTTTGGGCACTGCAAACCGCAGGAAATCGTGTTTTGCACTTGGCATGCATGCGCGTCACATCAAAATTGTGATACCCCAAGTTTGTTCAAATGCTTGAGCATAAATATGCAAAAAATGTTATCATTATTGCATTGTGAATGCCAAATCCCATACTATATATTTGAATGCCAAAATTACAACAGTGATAACACGCGCTCATGCTCGGCAGCAGGCATCTTGTACACATCCCCTCTTTTAACTAGGCGCACATCGGTTGCACGCACGGCTTCACAAGAGATCAATCACTTTTTACTTGTGTCTAGTATGTAGTCATCTCTCACATCGGCATCTTCCCATTCAAAGTACCTCCCCGAAACCACAAATTCTCCCGGGGCAAAATATTGCCCATAGTCATCTCGGCGCCCCCTAGGTCCAACCTCCGTCACGGCGGATAACGCCTTCACCAAGTAGTAGGCGTGTGTGCGGTCCGCCGGGTCTCGGTGGACCGCGATGATGCATCCGCGCCGCACCGCTACACTCACATCACTCGCATACTCCTCCACCAACTCCCGCACCCTTGCCGCGTCCGCACCCGTTGCGGGCGTCAATTCCACCTCCCTCCACAAATCCACATGCGAGCTCTCCAAACAGTTCTCAGACGTCGGCATGGACGACACACATTCCGCATAGCATGACACGCAATAACATCTCCTGTCGCGCACCAGCAACTTCCCCTCCACGCCCGATCGCACCGAATGCAGTTGCAAAGTGCGCTCCAAAGATTTGTATGCGATGCCACATGCGCGTGAAGCAGTACTTGCACTGCTTGTCCTTGGGGGCGTCAGGGGGCGGAACTTTGCTGTAGGTGGACTTAACCCTCTCATCGTTGTCAACCTCCATTGGTGGCTTCTTGTTCGCGTCATCACTGGCGGGTGCGGACGGCTCCTTCTTCTTGTGGTCGTTGCGCCTGTCTCCAGTCCTCCTGGCAGAACCAGAGCGTCGCATAGCGGTCACCAGCTCGGGAAGGTCAAGCCCCAGCTGCCTGGCCTCATAGCAAGAGTAGACGCAGCTTGACCTGCGCGTGAGCTCCTGCTGGAGGGTCAGCGCCCATGCTTCCGCGTCATTCTTCAGCTTGTCCTGCACCTCTACAATGACCTCCAGGTCCTCCCACGTGACCTTGCTGGGGGCGGGGTGGCTGACTCGCAGCTGTTCTGAGACGCGCTCCTTGTACTCCTTGATGCGCAGCCCCTTGACGCATTCCTCGATGTTCTGCCTGGTGATGATGTCCTCCACCTTCTTGCCAGCATTCACCGCGGACTCTCTGCGCCTGCAGCTCTTCACATACGCGAGGCCGTCTTGTTCAGGGGTCTGCGACTTGGCCACCAGCAGGTCCTCCTTTTCCTTGGTACCCTTCATCAGAAACTTAGCCTCAAGTTCTGCGACGAAAGCCCGCAGAGCCCAGAAATAGTGAGCATCTTCAGTGCCATCCACGCCTGTAAGGCCCTTGGTCGAGGTTCCCACATCTTGCCATTCCTCAGACACTTCACCATCAGCATCACCATCCTCAAACTCTCTGCAGACTGCCCATGTCTCCCCTGGCTTCATCTCATGAAAGGGGGGTAATGCACAACGCACAGAGCCCTGAAAAGAGTCCCTCTCAGAAACGTCCTTCAGGATGTGAAATGCGTTGGAGGCCATGATGCCATTCTTTAAGTACGCAGCGCACCACCACTCATATGCGATTGAAGTGGCATGATCATCTCCTGCCAAGATAGAGGGCAGGAGATCCCATATCGATCTGTAGTCTGGCTGAGAGTCTTTGAGAGCCTGCTTCTGTTCTGCGTTAAGGCCCTGGAAAGGTGCTGATCTCATCTGCCTACGTATCTTCGACTCACGGGCTCGCTGCACCCTCCCCACAAGCTCCACAAAACGCCTGATGAACGCTGCTATGTCCTCATTCTTGCCACCAGTGTAACTGAGCTTCGAGTCAATCTTGTCAAGGCCATCACTGTCTCTGTCCGGACGATCCATATCCTCTAAGCTATCGAGTGCGAACAGAAGGTTGTTGGATGGGGGCACTGCTGCTGATACGCCTCTGAGCGCTGCGCTTGCTGCTGCTGCTGATATAGTACTGGTGTTGGGGGACTGGTTTCTGGGGCCGATCCCTCTGTGGTCATATATATAGCTGCTGATTCGCCTCTGAGTGTTCCTCTCCCGAGCCAATCGCCGTGCCTCCCGTTCTGCGGACTGGACAGCGGCGACGCTCAACTCTGTTTCACCCTCCGTGGTCAAGTGCTACGCCAGTACGCGACAAGTGAGGCAAAAACGGTGTGCCTTCTCCCAGCGTGAAGCTCGTTCACAAGTAGAATGTAGGCTGAATTCAGGCTGGTTTAGGACAGTGCACAGAGTGCCCCTGGATTCACACCGTTCTGAATAAGAAGAAGGGTGAGACGCGTACGAACAGCGTAGCAGGCGTTGGTGGACCAAGGTCAACGTGACAAAGAGTCCTCAGCACAGTTCCTTGTGGGGATGCGAAGTGAATGCCCAAGCTCTCCACCACCAACAAGGCTCAGACACCCAGCCACAATACAGTAATCACTCAGTAATAAGAAAACCCGCCAATAAGAAAGTAGCCAGCTTTTTTGATTTCTTCACAATATTTAACACATAACACTCCATATTTAAGATCTCTATATAAATAAGAAATTTGCTAGGCTGACCTAAAGTTCCTGTTTTCTGAAAATCGAGTGTTTACTGTAAGCCAAGTCAAACTAGCGTGCTGAGCACCCTCTAGCTGCAGTGGTCGTTTGTCACAGTTCAGCTGCAATATCGCAATAAGTATGCCTTGATACTTCAACGATTAGTGGTGAATGCAGAATATCCGTACAAAAGCAGGGCTCAGGCTAAGCCAGTGTGCTGAGCACCCCTGGATTCGCGAAGCCACTGCTCATCAAGAGCGCACAGCAGTTGTCATAAGAGCTCGTTGCTAACCAAGATAACCAGGAGGAGTGAAAGTCACTAAGCAGGGCTCAGGCTAAGCCAGTGTGCTGAGCACCCCTGGATTCGCGAAGCCACTGCTCATCAAGAGCACACCAGTTGTCATAAAAGCTCGTTGCTAACCAAGATAACCAGGAATAAAAGGTCACTACGCAGAGCTCAAGCTAAGCCAGTGTGCTGAGCACCCCTGGATTCGCGAAGCCACTGCTCATCAAGAGCACAGCAGTTGTCATAAGAGCTCGTTGCTAACCAAGATAACCAGGAGTAAAAGTCACTAAGCAGGGCTCAGGCTAAGCCAGTGTGCTGAGCACCCCTGGATTCGCGAAGCCACTGCTCATCAAGAAGGTGAAAGGTATCATACGTGCCTCACCGCAGGTCGAAATTTGCCAAGAGCTGTAAGAGGACAGAGGAAGGGTTAAACGCTATTCCACCGATATTTCCAAGGTAACCAACGGTGTTCTAAGCTGAGCCAGTGTACTGAGTACCCCTGGATTCCCTAGACACCGTTGCCAGAGCAGTCCTTGCTGTGTACATAATATTTAGAGTTGACTCACTTGCTGCCTTCCAGGCTGATGCCGCTGCTAATTACCTTCTAGTGACACACCTGCTTAGATCTAGGCCAGTACACCATGGGTGTCCCTGGATTCACTGCCAGACAAGGTGGCCAAGCTAGAGGAACTGCAGGATAAGAAACCACTCATTATGATAATAATTAACTGCTGATTCGCTGTCGCCGCCGCTGTCCAGGCTGATGCCGCTGCTAATTACCTTCCAGTGACACACCTGCTTAGAGCTAGGCCAGTACACCATGGGTGTCCCTGGATTCACTGTCAGGCAAGGTGGCCAGGCTAAGGGTACCGCAAGATAATGAACCACTCATTAAGATAGTAATCAACTGCTGATTCGCTGTCGCCACCACTATGAGCCTTTTCCGTGCAAGCACCGCCAAATATTAAAAGGAAAAAAGGGTCCGCGGCGTCCGCCAGTACACCGAGGGGGTCCCTGGAGTCGCCTGTCTCCCGAATCCGCTGTTCTCAACTGCTGTCTACTTGTCGCCAAAGAGCCTCTCACTTCTGAATTCGTATCGAAATAAAAAGCCGCTCCGCGCAGGAGGCATGTAGCACGGCTAGGTGGACGGCCTTGCACTATAAATTGCATAATCGATGAAAATGGCATTTAGAAGTCGCAAGAAGTTTCAGGAAGTACTTAGTTGTTAAAATAAATCATTCAAAGGCAATATTTCACATTTTTGATCATCGCGGTGGCCACCAGGCTGCTAACGGGTCGCAGAAGGGCTGCGGTACAAAAATTGCATATCTTGCGGGCGCGTGAGATATGTGAGTGATACGGGGAAGTTACTAGAGTTGGTGAGAATTATTTGGAGGTCATCCCTAGGCAGTGTGAAGCGGAATTTCACATCGGGTCATATTCACGGGGTGCTGGGGAGCTAATTTCGTCTGTAAACTGACTGCAAAACAGAAAATGCATGTCTCGTGGGCGCGTGAGATATGCAAATGATACGGTGAAGTTATTAGAAGTTGTGAGAAGTATCTAGAAGTTATTACTAGGCACTGACACTACTGACACTACTACTGACATTATTGTTTTGTAAAAAGATAAAAACAGCAGAATAACATATTCATCAAAAGATCAACAAAATAACCAAAGTACGAATTATTGTACAAAACTGTGAGCAGAGCTGTCTTAGCAGTCTAGCACTTGGCACGCGAACAGCCACCTAGCACTTGCGAAGGCAAAACAATAATGAGTCCACTAGTCCTGACCTGCGGTCAGAGCCTACTTATTCTCAAGTCTTTGTCACATCTGCAAAAACTGTAACAGGCTTCCGCCCTGAAATCTTCATATGCCAATAGAATGTCACTATTCTATGCCAGCTTTAATGATGTTACCGTTCCCCATCTTCTGACTGACACGTCAGTGGCAACATTGTAACTGTCATATCTTTTTATCACTTCGCGGTCATCTCACAGTGACCATATCTTCTTCACCAAGTCTGTTACTCTCGAGCAGTCATCACGCGCGAGGTCTGTCATACTCGTCATAACTGTCACGCCTGCCTGTCACTAGCTGGGCAAACCCGGCTCCGGTACCACGAGAAGCCGGCGTTTGTTACACGTCGTAAAAAGAATGGCGTTGTAGACAACGTTCACCTCTTTGGTGGCATCCGCCAAGTCGAAGAGAGCGTCGTTGGCGGAATCCTTCTGCTCGAACGCGGTCTGCAAGGACGTCACCATAGATGTCCAGAGTACGTTGCGGTCGTGCTCGTCACCCTTGAAAGTAGAATCTTTGGTGGGGTGCCAAGAGCGTCGCGAGAAACTCGCTTGATGAGGTCGACGTCCCATGAAGAGTTCTGTACAGCGATAGACCTAGTCCGCGCTCTGGAACCGTCAAAGCCACAGCCGGTGAAGCAGGCGTAGGCTTATAGCGGCTTCCAACGTCTCGGGAAAATATTGTGTCAAGCCGGATTCGGTTGTGTGCCCCCATCGGAAACGTCGCGTGAGAGGATACACTCATGATTAAAATCCTATAGGTGGAAGCGTCGGGGTAAGGTGGCGATGGCTCGGAGACAAGGAGACTCGCGGAAACGGAGATGGGCAGAATGCAGTCGTAACGGAAATAACTGTGAAGTCCCAATTAAAAAAACCCGGAAGTCGTATACACGTTGCGCAAGAAGTCCGCGACAAGAAGTGATCAATTTCCAGTCAAACAGAAATCACGTGGACATCCAAAAATCACGTAGGGTACGCTGCAGCGATAAACAAAATCACTCCGTAACGACGCGTGCACTCAACCGCGAGTCCTCATGCCGAAACCATCAAATCGGGCCCCCAACGCCCCACCAAGCGGAGGCGTATAGCCAATCATCTTATCAAAAGTAGTGGAAGGTGCCTGGCGCACCATGACCTGTTAGATATACATTTTCAGCTATATATCGAGCTACAGTCAGAATGCTTTCACTTTCGGTAATTAGACTAAGTGTCGTATAACATAACGAAAGCTCGGCTTAAGCCGGAAACCCTAAACCTGTGACACCCGTACTGTACGGAGTACTAGTACAGATATAGGAAGTGACCCACACGGTGTCACATCCAGCATAAAATGACTATATTATCCGCATGTGTATATGCGATCGTTCACTTTATCCAACTTCTCGGATATAAATCGAATATTCAAATACAGTATCGATTATTCAAATACAGTATCGATTGTGGAAATTCCAAATCGCAATCGATCGATCCCGATATTTTGCGCCCGGTGATCGATCGATTTCGATGTGTCACGCCTATCAATCGATCGATTCCGATATTCCGCCCCTATATCAATCGATCGATTCCGATTTATCACCCCTGGCAATTGATCGATTGTGATATCCCGATATATCGATATATCGGAATATCGGCACAACCGATACCGAACCTTGAGCGAACGTGGCGACGAGTGATAAGCTGATAACCCGGCGGACAACAGAGTATCATCCGCCTGTGTAAACGAGTCAGCTGCATCCAAAGCCCAGCTCACGCAGGACAGTGCGGCGGATACAATGCACCTATCATACCCGAAGTTGCGACTTGTTTGTAAGTGATCAGTGTAGCTATTGCCAATATATTGCAAATATAGTATATACTCACGCACGGTGAACGATCCGTTCCTGACGACCAAGCGCAAGTTCGTGCCTTTTCTCGAAGGGTACACGTTTATCGAAACGGCTGATGCCTACATGCATGTGTCCATAACGCGGCATGTATTATGCGTGTACGAATAGTCACGTGATGGTGCATGCTACTATAATCTGAGTATGCAACGACCTTCGCTCATGCATACCTGCAGTATGTGTGTTTCACACTGCGAATCGCTTCGTGTGTAGCCTTGTATGCCCCTTCGCGCCGGGACGCGCGTCGTGACGATACCACGGTTTGATTTAATTATCGGATGCCTCTATTGCTTGGTACAAATCACACAATGCGTGGCAGCAAGCCAAAGTGAATACTACAATAACCCGGCGGTCAACCCGTCGGTTTATATTTTGAATGTCAGTGGTATGTTTCCCGTGCAGCGAAAATTCAGACCCGGTTTTCGAAAATCCCGTTGAATTGCATAAGGTGCATACATGCATACATACATAATACACCTGTCGTGTACATATATATTCCCACTTTCTGTTAAAATTTCGACTCGACTCAGAGGAGTCTGGTGAGCAAATAGGTGCTCCAAACTGATGAAATATGCAAATGCATGTTGAATAGGTGTTCTATCTTCATAAAGAGAATAGTAGCGAGATGAACATTCAATGTAAACTTTCCCTACGGTTCCGGATCGATGTTCAGACAATACGGCTTGCAGAGTGATCTGCGAGCCTTAACATCGATAAAAGGCTACATTGATCTGAGCTCTATATTACACTTCTAGGCACAAGGCCCAACACCGATACGCACAATGGTCAATATCTGTGTGAGAGAGCACGGCTGATGAATACATAAGTGGCACAAACCAAAACCACCCTTTCCTCCCGAGGAAAACATGCGCATACATTCGGAAGGCTGACTCGGAAGTAAGAATGAAGCATGCCGCTCCTTGTATAGTCTGTTTTTGGATTTGTAATAATTTATTTGCCTTCCCGAGCACGCAATTGGTTTTCGTTTTGCGGAGCCATGTCTATGACCTGGTCCACAAGAAAAACACGTTAGGAACGGCACGGGTCCTGAGTAACGGCACCTAGTTAGCTGATGCATTCCATCTATTGACTTCATCTGACTTGCACCAGCATTGAAACACAATGTGCTACAAGGATATGCAATTCATCAAAACTTGAATGAGGGCGTCTCTATATTTATACCTAAAGAAGCCGACTCAAAGAGACATGTGCTATCGGACTATGCATTTCACCTGCATTTCAATGAAGGCATCTCCATACTCTTTACCTAAACAATTACAAACTCAATGAGGGCATCTCCACACTCTTTACCTAAAGAGTTACAAACTCAATGGGGGCATCTCCACGCTCTTTACCTAAAGAATTACAAACTCAATGAGGGCATCTCCATACTCTTTACCTAACGAATTACAAACTCAATGGGGGCATCTCCACACTCTTTACCTAAAGAATTACAAACTCAATGGGGGCATCTCCATACTCTTTACCTAAAGAATTACAAACTCAATGGGGGCATTTTGAAACTCCATCCCCAAACAGTTAAAGCTGACTCGAAGAGACGTGTGTGTAAGACTGTGTTTGGAATTTCTTGGTGACACTACACATGTTTAAAGGAATCAGACACAGGCAGCGCAATCCCCACATCCAAGGAAGCTGCCGCTGGCCCTGCTCAGAGGATCAATCAGTCTAACACAATGCTAGTGGTTGGACGACGCTCAGCAACCACCGCTGCTGGAACTACTCGCCACGGGTATCCTGAGAGCCGCGGGGTTCCAGCTCACCCGCCCCCCCTTATACACGCGGGAGTCGAGGGGTTGCCCCTGCCCAGCCTGCAGGGGTTAGCTGAAGGGCAACCCCAATCCCGCCAAGTCTCGCCGTGCCCCTGCCCAAGATATCTCATCGCCGTGCCTGGTGGTGTGTCCTTATCCTCGGACCGATTTCATTGAAAACCAGTGTCTAAACTACCAGAATACCACAGAAAGGAAATTTGGATGCAAGATGTACCCGTGCTTGGAATCGTAGGGTTCAGCAAACACTTCGGGACATGCACCCGCATCAGAGCATCTGTCCGGGCATGCGCATCAGAGCATCTGTCCGGGCATGCGCATCAGAGCATCTGTCCGGG